>JBCJKH010067083.1:0-19223 GCA_039877255.1 Loriculus beryllinus | reverse complement strand
GTTGGGACAGTTGATCTCCGGAGGTCCCCTCCAAGCCCAATAGTTCTGTGATTCCATGATTCTGCATAATAGTGCTCATCAACACTCTACTGCTCTTTAGCAAACTATTTTTTTTTTTATAATTGCTATAGTAGTGTTCTTTTCCATTACTTAATTTAGGCTTAAATTAAACTTTGTGTAAAACCCCACCATTATAACAAACATTCCTAATTAAATCAGAAAGAATACTTTTACAACAGACACAACTGAAACAGTTTCTCTGAAGTTAAATAAACTTCAAAAAATTCTGGCAGCATCACTGTTGTCTTGTATTAAAATGAACAAAATTAGCTTTAACTTAATTACAAGTAAAGAGACACGCTCAAACTGCTTAGTCTCCCAGTCTTATTTGCCTTAAAACTGGGATTACAACCAAACTGACAAATACCACGACTCTACTTTGTTTAGTCTGAGGTGTAAAATTTCTTTTTCAAGCATAGGTGCTTAACCTTTACATTCTTCCAACACAGTATAAACTATATTTTATTTTCCTATTTCTTAACTTCTGCATTCCACCATCTTTCTTTTTTTCAAATCTGTTGGTGCAGCGTTAATTTAGAAAAACACCACCACCCAAACCCTGGCTTCTTGTAGATCCTAACATAAACAAGGCTGTATCAGTGCAGAGGAGCCTGTGTATGCAGAATCTGGCCAGTGAGTAGCTGCTTAAGGAAGAAATATGACTCTAGGTCCTTTCTTTACTCTGTGGTGTGAAACTGCCTACTTGGAAATAGAAAAGCTGGCCATCTCTAAGTGAAGAAATCCATGTGGCATTCAATTAAAGTTGAACCACAGGTTAAAATAATTTGACAGTATCCTATCTAAACTTCCATTAAATTTTCAGTGCTCTTATTTCTTTTTTTAATAATCCAACTAAAAGTTATTATACAGTTGTATTATATTAAATTCATTATGTTTCACATAAGGTTAGATTTAACAGAATGTGGAACACACTTTTCTCTACAGCGTATTCAGAAAAAAAATCCCTCAGAAAAAGAATTAAAATACATTTCTGTTATATAATGTTAAGCTTATTAATAGGCAAACTTATTCTTTAACCAACCAATCTCTTCCACTGTTCAGTATGTGTGTATGAGAACATGCACACATGCTCAACAATGCATTGCACATGAACTAAATTCTGTATCAATCAACATAAGCTGGAGAAGTGGAGTAAATATAAGTGACTCTTAATGTCCCCTGCAATATAATGAAGCTGGTCATAGTTTACTCTTTCTCCCACGCATACACTGGAAGAGTCCTAAACCAAGAACAGCATATAAATAACACCAGAACTGACAGAATGACCTACAGCTTCCTTCTGAAATCTACTCATAAATCCCACATGCAGATTCTAGATAACCAACATCTGCAGTTTTATTTCATTTGAAGACATTCTGAGGTGCTGACACTGAGCAATGATTCACTATCAGGACTTCTGGAATTAAAAGCTGTATCAGCATGGTTACTGTAAGCAATGCTTAGTTTGACTTGATTAGCAAGGCATACACAGGCTTTAAAGTTCTCTTTTTGTTGTAAAAAGACATCATATTATTTATAATACACAAAATTCAAACAAAACATCCCTCAAAGTCCAGTCCTACAGAGAAGCCTTCCCTTCCCTCTACGCAGTATCCCAGATTCTGGCCATTTTCACCAGTCACACTGGCCCACTGTGCCAGTTCCCTGACTCAGCCCTGAACCAGTACTGATTCCCTTCTGTCCTCACTGATGTGATGTAAAATAAATAGTCTTTTATAATAAATGCAACAGAATGCTCTTTGTTTAAAGGACAGTAATGAGTATTAGTGCTTTAAGAGTGTATACACTGAGAGTGATGCTGTCTTTATTCTTTAGCTACCTTTTGCTCAGGCTCTAAAAGTACTTGAAGTGTGAATTACAAATACAATCCCAAAAGCCTCTGAAAGTCTACAGTTTACCTCTGCAGAAGGGATATGGAAACATATAACTCCAAATTAAATATAGGATACTATCATAGAAAACTAAATGCAGACAAGCTCAGCTGACAGACCTATCCGTAATCTCTAATACACATATTTCCAAATGTGGCTGAGTTGCTGTGTTATACCAACGTCCTGCACTTACTACTGCACCCTGTGTGCCAACAGGAAAAAAGAAATAACAAAACCATTTGTCAGGCATTCAGGAAAACATGAAAAATATTGTTGACTAAGGAGGAAAGAACTTTTTCCTCAACAGAATAAAGTCAGCTTTGCTATGCTTTTCAAAAGAAACTAGAAATGTCTAATAAAGTATCTTGAAGAGTCTGAATGTACTTTCATGCATTTGTCATAACTTTGCTTGGTCTTAAGAATTTATCACTACCTTAAATTGAGGTGAAGGAATATCTTATGCTTTTCTGCCTTATATTTTCAACCTTTCTGTTTGTTCTAAAACTGCAGAAAACAGCCTGTCAGGCAAACGAAAGTGTGTGGAAAAGTGCATGGTTTAATTTTATGTTTGAGCAGCTCATCAAGGGCTGTTTAAAGGTGTCACCAATGGTAACTAGTTAACAGAAAAAAATATTTGTCATATTTATTTTTAAGAGACAGAGATGGTGCTTGTTTATAAACTATTTTATCTCTTATTTTATAATTGAGAAATATTATTGTCTTCTCTAGGTATGGAAAGCATTTGAGAACTAAAATGAATAAAACAGGCCAGTACGTGCCTGTATGACACACTGGCTATTTGTGAATGGTATCTTCTTACTGCTACTTGCTCCAAACTCAAAATACAAAGGCATTATGGGGGTTTCTACAGCTGTTTCTTCTTCCATATTTTTGTACTTCTAACTAACAGTACTATAACATCATGGTCACATTTTGATTACCAAAACTAAGACAGAATCGGTTGAGTCTAGTACTTTTTTCATATGTGAGGGCAAAAGGGGAATAACAGTAATAAAAAAATAAATCACAGCAACAAACAAAAAGGTTATTTTAGAGAATTCCTACTGCATATTTTAAGAAACCACAATTCTGCCTCTTAAGAGTATGGTTAGTAATTAGTAAACAGTGAAAACTTAAAGCGTTACAGACTGCAGAATGACTTTTGTCCCACCTGGCAACCACCTCTGTTTGGAAGAGTCATCGGTAAGGCTAAAATAATTACTTCATAATTATAACCCTTCTCTTTTTTTTTCCTATCACTAAATAAAAAATTACTGGTTGGTTAAGGTTTATTTAAATCAGGTAAGTGGAGAAAACCTGTTCATGAATTAACCAAACAAAATTTGTCTGAACCTCTTCTTTCCAAGATTGAATAACTGCAAAGGAAAACAACTTGAGGTGTGTCTTTGCTATGTATATCAGCTCAAATATAAAATCAATTTTCTTTGGCCAAGCTCACATCCCTTGTGTTTGTTTTCTTGAGAACTCACATAATTGAGTTTTATTAGCCCAAATGTTTGTGTAGAGACCATATTAGGCCTTCACGCTGAAGTATCAGTGGCATATTTTATCAGGGAAAGAAGACTGACAGACAAACTGGGATAAAGTATTGGCTGAGGGCAGGGTTCCCTTACATCCTTGGGTTACTTCCTATACTGAGGAACTCAGTGAGCCGAAGTACAACGCTTCCCACTAGGACCACCCATGCATGCACACACTGCTATTTCATGTGAATGCAATGGGACAAAATTCAACCCTGGAGCCTTCCAATAGACCTGAAAGTAGTTACTTTTTTTCTTTTTCTCTAACTACAATGGCTTGAGAAATCTGTGTTACCTAAAAAGAGAACTGGATGTTCTGGTTCTGTAAGTATCCCCACACCTTACTTCTGATCACTGCAACTAATTTTACCCAGTCAACTGAGGAACTGACATTTGAGTTACCAAAACTAAGATGACTCAACTCCTACTTTATCAGAACAACAGACAGACATCACCAGACTGGGGGTGCCTCATATCCCCAATGACAACTGATGTTCTGTAAAGGCTTTCAACTTCGAAGCAGAAAACAACTTCAGTGGCTTTTCTGGGATTCTAGAGCAGCCACTGGTCTACAGTGAAAAAAAGGAGGTGAGGTCAACCCACTTACATATGTAACACTAACACGTGGTTACAACCTACAACTCTACCTCATGGTATGCTATAAGTTAAAAGGAAATTTTATACCTATTCATTGCCAGATAATTTCATTTAGTTAAATTTATGAAGTTTATGAAGACACATAATGAATTCACCTACTCTTTTTCTGGGTCTTTATCTTTTAAATGAATGCCATCCTACCTGGACCTCTATTTGTTTTGATCTGTTCTGCATTCACAAGTTTGCTTTGCAGTTCCCTCCCTTTCATACAATAAAAAAATGGGTATTCAATAACCAGTATAAAGAAACTGGAATATTAAAAAGAGAGTTGCATTCATGTTACAGGAAACTATTTAGCTTTTAGAAAATTGTCCTAGAATTACAAGAAACTTTTACTGAACATATTTTGATCTATTATTTATACACTAGACAGTTCAATGTGAAGACAGCCTGAAATCACAATCTGAAGTCCTTTACAGGCTTAGAATTTGCTGAATATAAAGTATATAAATATGGACATAATCACAGCAGTTCAAGTAAGTTAACATTAATCAAGGTAAGGTGTAAGGTTTATTATCATAAACAAATCTAGGTAAGTCAAATGGGGACACAACTATATCAAATCAACTTTTCAAATTAATTATACATTTTTTTTAATTAAACCTGAAATTTAGCTTGAAAGGAATATAAAATAAAAAGTTAGGGAAAACAGTAACCTTCCAGTTTTATTATATTAATCTCAAAGAAATATATGAAGGACATCAATGAAAAAATATGCTGGATGGCCATGCTATACTTTGCCTCCCAAGACTTACATAAGCATCTTTGTAGTTAATGATAAAGAACAATTCAGATCTTTGCTTATGACACATTTACCACTGTCAGACAACAAGGTCTGACCTCCAGCTTGGTAGCAGATTCATATTTGTTATTAATATCACGATGTATCAAAATGATACTTAGAAGTGCAGATACATGAGGAGTCATGTATTAAAATGGTCTACAACCAGAATCTCATGCTCATTCCTGTGAAGGAACAGTACCCTGATAACTTAAAAGGACATTAAAGATCAAGCAAAACCAATTTGCAGGCCTACTGTAAACAGAGAATTTGCCTTTGTGTTTTTCTACTAGCTCTGTTTCCAGCCAAATATTTCTCCCACAGTAATAAAGAAAATTAGGTTAAGTTTTAAAAATACAAAAGCTCTGTACCGTAGCCAAATTAAACTATTCCAAACTCTACTGTATTTGTAACTCACTTAACAGTCAGTGTATCTGGCTGCTGACAGAATTTGCTAATAATGCTTTTCAGTATTTTAAGTCAGCACTTGTAGTGCTATGATATTTTTAACACATTGAGATTTCAGTTTTGCTTTATTTTTATTTCTTTTTATTAAGCAGAAAAATTATTGGTGACCTACTGATAATGTTCTTCCTTCACAGCCAAGTAAAAGATTAGGATTTAGCTGACGGTGTGGCATGCTTTCTGCCAAAGCCAGTGCAAAGAAACACTGCAAATGTTTCAAAATCCCACAGTAAGTGTGTCCATCATGCCACACTCCCTCCCTTCTTTCCTTTCCAATTAAAGATGACCATGGACAGGTTCTGAGATAAATGCCATCTGCTCCTGCTAAGCCAGAAAGACAGCACTTACACAGTTAGTATTTTCTAAGGGCACATAAGAAAATCAGAATTGTATTTGTAACCTCTTCTGACATGCTTCAGTTACAAGGCAGACATGATCCCACCACTCTGAATAAGGCCCATCTGATTCTAGCACAGAAATGTTCTTCTGGGTACAGTTACTACTACCCTTGTGCAATATATAAAATACACATGCAACAAAGACACAGCAACTTTTAAATCTCCTTTTCATTCACTCCATTAGTACCATTTTAATTTTTTCAAGGAATGATGGAAGGGCAGATAAAGGTTTTTTGCACATTTTCATCATCTTTTTTTTTCTGTTAAGATTACACTTCACTGTTTTAAAACACCAATACCTGTGAGAAAAAGCCTGTTTGATCAGATCAATGGTACAGCTGTTCCCAAGTTTCAAGTCTCAGCTCTAAGACTGAAGGCTTGTAGATGTGGGTTAAGTCACTTAGCTGTTACATTTTCAGTTAAACCATGAAATGGAAACCACAGCTACACTCAAGGGATATTAAACTATCAAATGCTATTTCATAAAATGTCTTGAAGGTGAAGAATTCTGCAAACATTGTATTTACTATTACAAGAAATAATCTCAGAATAAAGATAAAGCAAGCTAGTTAGAAGACATGATGCAACGATACGTAAAAAATACCCCAATAATCTTCCTTTAAAGTTTTAGGAAAAAAGGTAGTAGGACTTAAGTTTCAAGACAGTGGATGTAATTCTAGATCACAATTTAGAACAACTTTCTAGTTTTCTGTGTACAAACAGTGCCTTAATTTCTAGCCACTCTGGACTGTGAGCAAATGCCCAAATTCTGGTAAATTCCTTCCACTGAGGTCAAATAAGTTCCTTCCTACATGTATGTAATTTTCCCTTGTTTCCATATGCTGATGAATCATTACTGGATCCTTCTTTTTCTCAAAAATAGTCTGGAAAGAGGGAAAAGAAATTATGACCGCAGGACCAAAATTCCCCCACAGTGGCAGACGCATGACAAGTACTTTAGGAACATGTCCTGTTTCCTCTGCCTTCAGCTTTGGCACCAAGAGCAGAGAAGACGGAAAAACAAACACCAAGCACTACAACAGACTTGTGGCATTGCTGCTGACCATACTGCCAATTAAACAAATCGTAACACACTAGAGTGTGTTCTCGGAAAACCCTAAATCACATAGCAAATGTAAAAGCATACGTTTTCGCAATAGCAGTTCTCATGAAATGTATATTTTTGGTCAAAGTCTAATTCAGAGCTGAGTTATTACAGAGGACAGCTGAGTTCTGTAGCCCTGGCATGCTAATGGACTATTTCCTGACTCATCTACTTTCATCAATGTACTGTGTATTTATGATTTGCACTTTCATGATCTACTACACATCTCTTTTCAGACCATTTCCAATCAGATGAACCTGTTTAAAGATTATGACTGTATTATGCACCTATGTACCACTTCACGTGATATATATGAAGAAGGCAATACCAAATGTACTACAATCTTTAATAAAATACTGCTTATTGTTTTCTAACTTGTTATAAATTATTACATTCTTGGCTATAAATTCCATAAGAAGAAATACTTACTACTGTGCACAGTCGATCAGTTGATACTCGTTTGACCTCTCGAAGCATGCCTTTACACCTTCATCATCCCAAAGCTTTTTTGCATGTTCGAAGAATTCCTGAAAATTGGAAAAGCAACAAATAAGGGATAATTTTTTAATCTTTTCAATCCCAATTTATATGTATTGCTCCTTCTCCCAACCTTCACGCTTTACAGTTTTGCGTAATGATAGAGTAAACCTATTATTACTAAAGCACTAAACATTTATTAGCAAAACTGCAGTAAAATATATATACTTAACATACGACTGCTGACAGTTTCCCTTACATGATATGTAATGAAGACCGTCTTCAAAATTCATGCCAGTCCATATATAAAATTTACTCTAAGTACAAATATTACCTAGAAGCACGTTCACTTATTTTTTTAACTGGATTTACCCTTCTGTCACGGAAAAGGCATAAGAGGGGCATAAAGCTGCTCAACTTATAAACATTAGCTTCCCTGAGAAAGAACCAGTCTGTAACTTTAAAAAGATCATGTTGTTTTTCCTGAAAAACACAACTTTCTGCTGCTCGGTATTTTCTCATGCAATATAATAATGTGATTGCAAGGCGCTTTCGGGTTCTCTGCTCAACTTTGCCTCCTCCAAGCAGCCACCTGGCACAATGCGCTTTTCCTAGCAGCTATCCCAGGCAACCCAACCCAAAAATATCTGCCAGCAAGCTTACTTCAGAATTATTTGAAAGAGGACTCAAAGCTGTCCTTGGTGATGGTGAAGCCATAGCTCTATTGTAAGAAACACGCACATGTCCTGCCTTGCCAGCTCTTTTGTTCCTCCACCCCTGCTGTAGATTCTCACACACTCCAGCTTGTTTTAAAGCTGGGAGTCCATTTTACATTTTATCATCGCTCGTAAGTCAAGCTGTAACTGAGTTTTCCCAGCTACTACTTTCTAAAATCAAATGAAGAATGGTCAGACAAATTACTATTTCCTTTATTATATGGCTCTTTCGCAAACTGAATTGCTAAAGTAGTATGTCAACTTAAACACAGAAGTTCCTTGTAATCTCTTAACGCCTCAGTACTGCTACATAATCATCAGTCCTTCAGTTCTGCTACCTAACCATCAGAACCCTTCAGTTCCATGTAACATGGGTGTTCTACCACTATTCACTTCATGAGCCTGTCAAGATGTTGTGTAAATACCTGAATTCTGAAACTTTCTGAAATTGTTTGCCAGTCCCTCCCTACACCTTTTCAGGATTGAAACCTCTCAAAACACACAGTCTGTAGCAAAAGATCTCAGCAGCACAATGAGTTCACTTTATTCTGTATGGGTTTCCCAACCTTCCACACCACCCCTATGAGGTGACCCTGAAGGTGACAATCTGCTCCTCAGCCTGTGGCCTGCTGGTCACCTTTTCAGGGAGAAGCAAAATGCAAGACAAGATTTTCAGAACAAACTTGTACTGCATACTACTTAGTTAAGCTTTGAACACGGCTACAGAGATACTGAATCACCTCAGAAATGCTTTTTTCTTTTTAACTATACTGTGCACAATGGAAAGAAAAAACAGCATTCTTTAAGAAGTTTTCAGAGAAAAGTTGATGTTAAAGCAGGCATGAAAAACCTTCACAGAAAACCATGGGAGAGGAAGGAACACTAGATTGGCAGACGCTTATACTGCCTTGGAATGTTATTTCTTCACCCTCACGAGGACATGTTTATTTTGCCTTTGTTATTTTAACGACTTATGTAATGATTGTTTAAAACACCGCAGATCCACCTTCTGAAGTTATGCTATGGCTATTGTAAACTCTGTTCCTACATCAGAAGGAAAGCAAAAACAAGCTCAAGAAAGGACAAGATACCAAACTAAATAAGCAAAAGGAGAAAATGGGTATGCATAACAAAGAGCACGACTACAAGAAAAAGAACTTTCGGAAAAGCCAAAATGAGAAATACAAGAAAACACAACACATTCCTCAGACCTGAAGCTTATGCTTGATTGATACTTAAGGCATCAGCTAAATGCATCTCACTGCAATCTTTTGTGCAAAGAAAGTCATTGACTTTTCAACAGAAAGCGAGCTCTGGATAAGTGTCAGGGTCCTGTGGCAAAAGGACCCAGCTTTCCCATCCCCTTCAATGGACAGCAACATACAACCTCAGCTGTTCCTTCTGCAGGTGCCTGCTGCTGCAGGTTCAGGTGCTGAGTACATTGTGGCTGCCTTCCCCTCCTCACCGTTGGTGGGTGGAAATTCCCACCCACTGGAAAGCAATCTCTGAGGGGAATCTACATCTAAAAAATGGCCCCATTCAGCCCCACACAGCCTATGGGAAGTGGATGGGAAGAGGAGAAGGATGTCAGCATGAAAGCATCCTTTTCTGTAGGGTGGGATGGATTGAGAGGTAGCTGCAGATGTAGACAAATAATAAATAAATAAAACTGCAGGGCTACAGTAGTTTCCAACGTCACTTCTGTTTTTACATCCTCCATATAAGCCCTACTTACTTTTAAAAATCTCTTCTGGAAAAGAGCCAGTCCTTTCAGCTCAGCTTCTGAGACCCTACAAATATATTGTTGATACAGGATCTCCGTAATACATACTTTAAACAGTTCCACCTGACCATTATATCTCAAAGCAGTCTATTTAAAATTATTTCCGTACTTCTGGTCCAAAGCAAATCCTATAAAATGGAGCAAGTATACTTACCTCATTAAAATGTACCGATCTACTGCAGAGGAGTACACTTGCCTGCAAATTGCCTCCCACACAGCTACCCAATCCTTCTTTCCCAGGTGACTAAAGCCTTCCAGAAAAATCCTGCTTCATTTCAAGATACCAAGTACCACAATCCAACTTTTCACACTTGTTTTTAACCCCTTTCTCGCCTGTTCTAAGTTCTTCAGTGTTTTTTCTCCTCAGCTGATGAAGACTGCCACTGCACACAGTCAAGCACATAGGAGGAACCTGCTCATACACAGCAAATATGTCTAGATCCCAACCTACCCTGAACTGCAGGACAACATCCAGATAGCAGTCACCATGTTAGCTTTAACCTTTGCAACCAAGTCCTTTTTGCCTAACAAGTCTCCAGCATCTGCTTCCAGATGCACAATACCCACTACTTGTTTCTACAGACCCCAATGTTTGTCATCTATTCCTCCCACCATGGTTACAGCATGGTCACCTTGTTGGCAAGCAAGCACCAGTGTGAAGGTGTGGACTTTGGGCTAAGCCCCACCCAAATTACCAGCTTTTGGAGCTGCAATAGCCTGGGGGTGGCAGCCACATATAGCAATGCTTGTTGTAGGGAAGAGACAGGATAATTCAAAGAACAAAGAATTCAGATTTGCTCCAGCTTATGAAGATGAACATTTTTTAGTTAATGTTTCTATGGGCTGGGGAACTACATACAAAACATAACTTTTGGTCAGTACAGCACAAATAAGGTTTTAAGAATAAGTTGTGATTGTAGTAGCTTACATTTTGAGATGGCCAAACTCAGTCTGACTTTTGGGAAGTGGCTATTCAGAAGTTCTTAAAAGTTGTAAGCCAGGTCCTTTAAACCTTAACTGGGACGGGAGAAAACAGGAACATGGAAAATCACTTGGGACACCTGATGTGCTTGATTTGCAAGTACACGCAGCTGACCTCTATCAGATCGAAGTCACCAAAGTCTACTGGAAATATTTAGTATACTGAAAAGAATGAGGAATCACGTACTGTGCCTGAAAGGAGAGAAACACCTACATCATGACACATCTATGAACACCAAACAGAACAGAGCTGTTTCATCCAACAGCATCCAAACTCTTCCTTAGGGACAGAGGCAAACAAATAGTTGCACCTATTAATATACATATGAAATAAAACCATTAACATATTTTTATGTTGTATTTAATTAGAGCAACAGAAAAGTAAATGATGATACCTCAGATCTCATGATTTACAGGTCTCATTAACTACAGGTACTTTTTACTTTACACACATTAATTTACACCAGTCACCTAAAAATTTATAGCAATCATTAGACCATACAATACCAAAATTTTGATGTGATCAAAAAGAAGATGTAACACACAAACTCTCAAATATTGTAATATAAGCAGCTTATGATTCCTTTCCCCGTTCCCACAGAACAAAAAAAGTTAAGATACCCAAAAACGTACAAATATGCTGATCTGATATTGCTGATGGAAACAGTATTTATTTTTACTATAGTTTAAAAAGGTCTTGTAGATATATCTTTACTCACCTATTCCAAGGTAATTTTTAGGTTGAAAAAAAAGGAGGTAATATATTCCTCTATAAAACATTCCAAGAAACCAATACAGATAACTAACACACTACAGTTAAGTCTCTCCCATATGAAGACAGGCTGAGAAAGTTGGGGCTGTTCAGCTTGGAGAAGAGAAGGCTGTGTGGAGACCTCATAGCAGCCTTCCAGTATCTGAAGGAGGCCTATAAGGATGCTGGGGAAGGGTTCTTCATTAGGGACTGTAGTGACAGGGCAAGGGGTAATGGGTTAAAACTTAAACAGGGAAGTTCAGTTTAGATATAAGGAAAAAGTTCTTACTGTGAGGGTGGTGAGGCACTGGAATGGATTGCCCAAAGGAGTGGTAAATGCTTCATCCCTGGCTGTGTTCAAGGCCAGGTTGGACACAGCCTTGGGCTGCATGGTCTAATGCGAGGCATCCCTGCCTGTGGCAGGGGAGTTTGAACTATATGATCTGAAGGTCTTTCTCAACCCTAACTATTCTATGATTCTATGAGTAAGTGGAAACAAGATAATTTTAATCTATAATATTATATAAACTTGTTTTTCAAAGAAAGAACATGAGTGACGTAAATTATGTTTGCTTATACTAAAAGAACTCTTGAGTATGCAGTTTCAAAGCTTCTAGAGAAGTTATGAAAGTGACTGGTAACTTAAAATTTTGTTGAGAGGAAGTGTGCATGTGCAGCACCATCAGAGTTTTATTTTTTAGGGATATCAGGAATGGGATTTAAAGGATAACTTTGGCAATCAAGTTCAATCTGCCTTTATTACTCTGTCTATATTAAGATAAACATTTGTTCCCAGAGTTCCTCAATACTTTCTTTCCACAGTTCCTCACTTCAGATAGATGCATTTCAGAACTTCTCTCTGATAAGTGTCATGATCTCTTTATATTAAAATGGGGTACAATATCAACCACATCTGTTTCTGTTCACTGGCTCCTTATTCATATTTATGTTTACCTTATTTTGAAAATGCTCTTCTTAAATTAAACTCTGACTTCCATTTTGAGATATGTCCTTTTTTTTTTTCAAGCAGCAAGTTGTTCCCTGTAATTAGAGGCCTGTTAGCCACTTACTGACTCAAGAAATTATTTATTCAAAGAACTTAGAATATAAATTTGGGTGTCAAATATTTCCTTCGCTGCACTGCACAGTAAGATCAACCTGTCTGTTAAGAAGCGTACTAGTACAAGCATTTTCACTACTTCAGGGAGTTTTAGGTAATTTTAATTGAGGCCATTCATAACACTAGTCAACCACTGATTTAATAATTGCCTTGGGGTGACACATGCACAAAACTATTTTTGAAGCACATAATAATAATTTTGCCAAAACCGAAGTACCTGTTCCCTCCAAAGTTGATAATTCTTTGCTGGATTTACAGAGGCCAGGCAGATTCCCTCCCAGCACTGTTTTTCTCTTCTATTTCCTACACATGCCAAGAATACAATTTTGATCTCCTTCAGCTCTGAGTTCCCTATTCCCTGCACTTATTCTAATTCACATAGTAGCCTTTATATTATTTTGATCAAGCCATGTCTTTTACTAAGACTTTGAAAAGTGATTTTCCATTATGCTCTTAGATTGAATTTTGGGTTCCCTGTGTTTCATAGCTGATATCTAAATCTCAGAAGGCACATAATTTTCTGTCACTTCTGACTTTGGAGATGTCTGCCTTCAGTTAGCACCCCTCTCAGTCTAAAGTTTTGTGCATATGTATATGACTGCAGTATTACTTAATCTTGAACAACTTTGCCTTCTCTATGTCTAAACTCCGTTAGGATTTAGAAACTTAAGGACTGTTTCCCAAAGGATCCAATCTAGTAACTGTACATTGAACAGCCTCATGAACTGCCAGCATAGTTCAACCTATGCCAAGCTACAACTGCTTCCTTCAGAATCAATGACTAGTAAAAGAGATGTGATTACTGTGGTGTATTCACTTGACTTGTTGTTCAGAAGCTGGAGCATTCTGGTGGAAAGCAGTATACATGAGTCTTAATCATTGCTGCCTGTATAACTTACACACACTAAATTTGGTTTGGTATTAAAACAAAATAATAAAAATAAGAAGATAAACTACTCACTCAGTAGGGAGTAGATCCAAAACTAACCTTTTCAGCTGGGTGGGTTTTGTATCACTGTCACCCTCAAGCTAAGCTATGGCCTTGTTGTGAGGGCGTTTGCTTGAAGTATAAAAGTTGTGGAACTACATTTTTGAAAGTTGAAGGGAAATAAATATTTCTCTGCAATGTATTTATAAAATGGGCTACATTTAAGAGTAGGTGCCATCAGATGTATTTTAAAAAAGGTGAGCTACGCTTGCTTGTTTGTGTTTAGCCTAAGGACTTAGAAGCTGTATCCAAAATGCTGAGAGAAACCTCATTAAAAAAAAAGGGGGGGGAGGAAGAAAGAAGTGATTAGTCAAACATACCTATTAACCTTACTCTATACTATACTCATCCAGACCTCCAAATTGAGAATGTGTGACCTATGAATATCTAAACCTTGCCATGTTCAGTGACTTCCTTCATCACCAGTAGCACTGACCTGCATCCCCACCCTGGCAACACCTGGTGACACCTGTACTTGTAAACAGCTTTAGAGGAATAACTGACAGAGACTGGCCACATCAATGAAAAATTCTTTTCCTTTGGCCTGTGCCTGGGATGGTATCCCTGGATCCATACTCACAATAATGACTTTGTTTTCTTTATTTTTCTTTTATTTCTTTTATTTTTCAATTAATATGTTTGAGATAATGAAATAACTTTGTAGCCCATAACTGAGGGCATCTGTTATAAGTTCAGGGGTGTCATAGACAGGGCTTGTGGGCACATTCAAGGTACAAGAGTTGCTGGAATAGTGCTGGATGTGAGGGGGGGGGGGAGGGGTAAGAAGTTAGTAGGGGATATCAGGGTGGAGAAAATTCTTAGTGTGGGAGTGGCTCTTGTCTCATGCAGTCCCAATCATTCTGTAGGAGAGTGCTAGATGGTTTGAATGAAAACCATGCCAGAGAGTACGTTAATTAGTAAGTAGTATGAGTGGTTGGGTTCAGGGTTTGAGCTTGCTCTCTAGTCCTAGTTTATTTAGCACTGTAGACATAGCCAGTTGAGATAAGGTTTTACTGCTGGGCTTATTTTCCCCTAATCCAAAGAAATGTTCAAGCATGACTAGGTAAGGAGATAGAAGCAGATAACATCAGGCTGGTTTCAATAACAAGGACTGAACAAAGGTAGCAGAAAATATTTGCTTTTTCCCTTCACAGCTGAAGTAAATATGATTTTACTGTCTCTTACACATACATGTTTAGTGGACTTTATTAGAATGGGAATGCTGCAGGGGCACCAGAGCAGAAATAGAAGGGAAAACAGAGCACAGAGGTGCAGAAAGAACTACCAGCGTATTATAAACCAAGAACTACAGAAATGGGTGAAGAGGAGTCTTAAGCAGGACTTTCGTAAATACCACAAAGACTGGAATGATACCTTCATCCTATCTCACAATAGATCTTTAAGAATGATTATTGGTGTTAATATTGTGATACTGCGTTGTATTCAGGTGTTTGTTTTAAACAGAAGATCAAAGTAATAAATTATTCTAGAGATATGTCAGAAAAACAGAAAAATATTCTTGATTTTTAAAAATGAACTGATACATCTTTGGCCAAGCCCAGTGACCAAATCTATTTGTCTTACAAATTGTGACAATAAATGTCATCCTGTTTCTTTGAAAGGTCTTAAGACAATGTGTCCATAAAATAATAACTACCCATTCAGAATACAAGCAAGAAATATGGCAGTTGAATTCTTACTACTACTATTATTGTGTTTATTTGGTTGAAAATTATTGTAAACAATTCATTAATAGCAACAAAAATTACTAGAGACTTTGCAGTTGGCAGGTTTACATATTGTACAATAATGTAGTACCTAAAGAAAAGTAAAATAATATTAATTATTTTCATATTCATTTGTAACAGTGTTTAGAAAATGTAGGACATCATTGTTACTCCTTGAAAAAAATCTTTTTTTTGTGTCATTTTTCTCACAACACTTCATGCTGTTTGTTTTGTGCTGTATTTATTTAAATGAATGTTAAATCACTTTTTAAAACCGTATGTGTGGTTATCAATTATGTTCTTATACTATTTATTTCAGTAACACAAATTCAGCGCTGAAATTACACCCCCAATCAAGTGCATTGACTAGAGGAGGAGGACTGAACCATCAGATCATCCTCCATGAAGTGCTTTTACCTTTCCTGTTACGATATTTGAGTGTTAGCTGGAGAGGTAATTCATAGAATAATGGCCTGAAGCAAGGAAGTGCTGATCAAACCTTTTGTCATGGTAAGTCAAATCATCAGTCCTCTGTTTTTAGACATGGACATGGCTTTATACTGTGAGAAATATTCTAATTTTTCAAGGGGATGAGCAAATGTTTGCTGAGAAATCAAGAACTCGAACTGGAAAGGAGTGATAAGATATAACTTTAACACATTTAATTCCTGTGGCTATCACCACACTATAACTCTATCTACTTCTGGCAGGAGCACTAGCCTGTCATTTTTTAGTGTATTGACAACCATTTAATCTACAAAGGTACTGAATCATTATTTACTAGCAAAGATGGCAGTGGGAAAAGCTTGAATGGTAGCTCTGCGTTCTGCATTAACATCTAAAGATGAAGATCTGAAAACAAATCTATCATGAGAGTTTTGTATCATAAGGACCTCTCTTTCAGAATGTAGCTCAAAGAACTGCAGTCATGTACTAATGAACCTGAGAAATCCAGGTCTCCTTTGAGAGTAGGAGAAATGGTGCTGTACTGCTTGTTCTGATGGCAGTTTGCTAGCACAAAACTCAATAAACTTGGATTAAGTGCAGTGTGTGTATACTGTATTAAAAGGCTTTTAAACTGTCTGATCTGCATAGATGAGATGATGATGATCAGACTTAGCAACCCAGTCAAGAAATTTATTAAGAGCGTGACTTGTGTCTAGATTCTGCTTGCTACTGTTTTGTGAGTTGCTGCCTTGGAGACCCAAAATCCTGAAGAAACATAATTGAAATTAATTTCCTCACCTCTATGCAGTTCTCTGCCTCAATCAGCAGAGACAAATATTGGCTCTACATGACTGTAAAAGCATCTTTTTAATTCTCATATAAAACCAAATCCATCTTGAAGCTAAACAACTTACTGCTGAAACTCTTTTTTGCTGGACTGATGTGATATTTTCAGAGAGCTAGAGAGACTGGTTTGTACTGTAATCAGTCATCTCCACAGGTGGTGTTATTTGACAGTGAAACTGGGAAAACTTTTCTCAGCCTTGAATCTTAAAAGACAGGGAACATGCTCAGATGAAGTGTACAAATATCACTATGGGTGAAGCAAGAAGGCCAAAATGCACTGACAAGGACTGGAAGGCATTGCTGTGAGACCTGGTGGTGAAATCTCCTTTGTATTAATGCTTTTCACCAAGGAAAGAGTACACTTCACACAACAGATGTCCTGACTCAAGGTGTTTGGGAGACTCTGAATCCCTTGTCAGGACAAATATGAATCATTCTTGGGAGGAGAGAGAAAAAACAGATTAATTAAAGGGAAAGGGACAGCTCAACATCAAATAGATTTTTTTCTGTGGGGTAGAGAGTGTCATATTCAACCTCCTACTCCATGAAATTCAGAGCAGAAATTAAAATGTTGGTCTTATTCTGCCTTTAAGAGTAGAAATTCTACTTTGAGAAACTCTTGCGAGGATAAATTGTTGTGTGTAATCATGTAAATAGGCCTAGTTATGCTGTAGCTGAATTTGGCACAGAATTTTATTTGAATAACTGCCATATTTCCAAGTGGCTGAGAATGAATGTTTGACTGCAGATATTTCTCTTGATGACATAAATGTCACATACCTTATTTGCAAGTAGTTGTGGTAAACTCACTGGCATTTTTCCTGCTCACATATACCCAGAGCATTCTTTTGCTAGATAATGAATCAGCTGAAGTATCACACATCACAGGGGTTTTTATGTTATGGCCATATCCAAAGAAAGAATTTCAATAGATGTCTCTCAGTTAAACAAAAAAGTGGCCCTCTTGACTTCACAAATGGGAAGTTTCTCTTTGCTTCCTGTGTAAGATAACCGCATTCTACAAATAGCTTTGACCTTTCTCCTCATGGATAATAAATCTATCATTATTTTCTAGAACCTCCTTATTTTGTAATTTGAATTTGAATTTCATCTTTAAGGAAAAAATATACAGGATCAGTAACAGTTGAACTCAGATTTATTTAATAACTTGTGAAAACTACAGAAACAGTCATTTATACCCAAGAAAGGGATAATTTTTCTAATTAACAAGTTAATAATTCCTGTTGATAAGGATTTGCTTTCTGTGACTATAAGCTATATTACTATATTGTAAAAGCTGTGAACGCAAAGCTCCAGATTTAAGCATCAGCATATTTTATAACACAGCTTTTTATCAGCAATTTTTCTAACATGGTAATGGAGCCTACTAATAGTAAAAAATAGCATTATGCCAGATAGGTAATAAAAGAAAAAAAAAAAAAAAAAAACCAAGCAAACAAAAAACACCAAAAAAACCCACAAAACAAAACACAAACCGAACCAAAACCAAACAAAACAAAAAAACCCAAACCAAACCAAACCAAAAACCAACCAACCAACCGAACAAAAAAAATCATCAAAATAAACAAAAGCAGGGGAGAGATACGTTGATAGAAAAATCCATTAAATTGCTTACATAGTAAGGAATTTGAAGAAATAATTCCATAACACTTTTCTTTCTGTTTCTCAATTAATTCCACACATTAAAAACTCAGAATACCATACAAAAAGAAGGACAAATATGTGAGTGTATTTACAATACTTACAAGTATTTTACCAAAATGTTTCTAAAACTGAGCAGCTGCAGAATGATCTAAGTGACTGAATGTTAAAAACTGCAGTTGCATTTCCAAAGCAATAATTACACAGAAATGCACATGGAAAGAAAAGCAATCCTAGCTACAGATACAATGACGTGTTACTGTTTCCACTTAGAAAGCCATCTTCGCAGCTCTTTGGTTAGTTCATTGACAATCTGAGTTTGATGCTCAGTAATGATTAGAAACCAAACACAGTGATCCGATTTATTAGCAAAGGAATGTACAGCAAAGCAGGAAACAATAATTATTCAAATGTGTAAAAGTGATATTCGCAAAATGTAAATATTTAACTGATTCCTGGAAATACAAACACATAAAGACCTCTAAACACGTAAAAAGCATGGAGAAGGGTATGTGGCATGGTAAGAGGTAAGAAATTGCTTAGGATTAGTGAAAAATGAAATAAAAACTTTGGGGTTTCCAAATTCTGATTGCATTCCCTTCATATAATTTCCACGGTATATGCTTGGCATGTTTTTTGAGTATATTGCATGACACAGTCTACGACTTAGGATGTTATGTGTTTGATCTAAATTAAGTGTTTGAAAATTAGACACCTAAGTCTTAGCTATTCACCTTAGGTATGCTATCATTAGAATCATAGAATCATAGAATAGTTTGAGTTGGAAAGCACCTTAAGATCATCCAGTTCCAACCCCCTGCCATGG
>JBCJKH010067072.1:0-10478 GCA_039877255.1 Loriculus beryllinus | reverse complement strand
CCTCCCCTGTTTAAGTTTCAACCCCTTACCCCTTGTCCTGTCACTACAGTCCCTAATGAAGAGTCCCTCCCCAGCATCTCTATAGGACCCCTTCAGATACTGGAAGGCTGCTATGAGGTCTCCACGCAGCCTTCTCTTCTCAGTCCCATTTTTCTCAGCCTGTCTTCATATGGGAGATGCTCCAGTTCCCTGATCATTTTCATCTGAGTGTTTCTAGAGAGGTTTAACTTTTATCTTTTCTGCAGGAGTTTTTCTTATCTGGAGGGGTCTAGTATTTACTTGCAGCCTCAGGATCTGTAGCATGAAATGGTAAAGCAGCAGAAAAAGTAAAGAGAAAGTATTTTAAGATTGTGGTTACAAAGAAACAAAACAGACAAAAAAGCAGGCTCTGTAAATGACAATATATTACTTTCTGACACTTAACTATCAAACAATACTATCCAGTACTAATCTTAAAAGATAGAGCTAAAGATTCTGAGCCAAAGAACCATTACAGGAAACCATTACATATTGTAATCCAGGTTAGCCATGAGCACAAACCCCATGCAGGTGAAAACAGAATGTAAACCTAGCAGTAAGCCTTATGGGCTTGTTTGTATTAATCTGCTTGCAATTATGTGCACCTCCTAACAACGAAGTCAAACAGAAAGTGGATAAAAAAGGTGAAATACAAAAAAATAGAGAATATGGCAGAAAGAATTAAAAGCTGGCTGGTTTTATGTTGTTACCACTTGTGCACCATCATTGTTGGTACTGAATTCACCATCTCAAGGCCCAAATGTGCTGGCTGTGCTGTGGACACGAAGCAGCCGTCAAGGAAATAGCTACAGGCATAAAACATTTTAGATCCAGACTCACTATGCATAAGAAGTAAAGCCTAAGGCCCTCACAGTGAAGAGCAATAGTCATGGCCACAGGCTGTTCCAGCCAACCTAAGGTCTGGAGCACATGTTTCTCTTTATATAGTACATCAGAGCAACTTGCTGACATGGGAAGAGGGGGTCCAAACAAGCTGGCCATGACTGACAGGTTGAGATGAGTGGAAATACCTGCAGGAACCATCCCCAGACCAAGTGGCACACCACATCTGCCAGCAAAACAGGTGTGCAGGCTGGGGATATGGTTCAAGCCAGGACCTGGTCCTCATTGCCAAGCAACTATCATGAACAAGGACTCCTATTTCCATCTACACCCAAACCAATGCAGACACCTTTTCCTGCCTGCTGTGACCATTCCACAGTTATACAGGACAGAAGATTAGATTACTTTAGTGCTCTCTCCTCACAGATACACCTCCAAAATATTCAGCCTGAAGCCAGTACAGCATGTTGCAACCTGATAGGCTGCACACTGGGAGCAATTTAGACTTTGCTCTGTGCATTTCTCTGACATCTGCTAAGCTCCCAGGTGGAATTTAAGGTGATGGTTTTAACCTACAAAGCCATCACTGCTTTGAGACCTTTTTAGCTTAGAAATCCCTTCTCTCTCCCTGTCGGATGCTGATGTTGTCTGTCACGGGACATGTAGCCACATGGTGTTTCAGACTGCTGTTTTTTGTTGTCATTCTGTGCAAGCCATCAATTACCTTCTTTCTCTATGACTACATCAAGCAGCAGTGGATTTATTCACAGGTACATCCCTTATTTAGCCTGTGTCTTGTAACTGATTGCTAAGGTGCCTGAGGTAGAGAATGAGTGCGCCTGCTGTTAATTATCCATAAGCTTACTTTCTTCTCCCCCTCCCCAGCACCCATTTGAAGACTGAGCTCACACGTCAGATGTCAGATATTTGTGCACATTGAGGAGGTTCAGCAACATGTGTTCAACACTTGACTGTATTTCCTTAATTTACCTCTCATCATGCTCAAAAATTTCACATTAAGCATCCAGTGAAGCAGAGACATTGACTCCATTGACCATCTTCTTAAATATCCCTCAGCATGCTCTTTCTGTTCATCTGCTCTCCATATGATTTTCTGTCTCTTACCAAATTAGATCCCTCCTCAGCACTTGCTCACAGATCTCCTGTGGGCCATACCACTTCTGTTTCATTGCAAGAGTTTTCTAGTGTCTCCGCCCGTAGTCTGCCCCATTCACTCTCAGTGTGAGCAAAAGGACAGCTATGGAGCTGAAAGTTAGAGAAAAACCTAGAAAGCCAAATTGTTTGCCTGCACCTAGATTTGTGGTGCTGTGCTGTGACCAAACTGCTTCAGCATTATGTGAACTGATGCCTTTTGTAAGAACTAGGTGTAGATATAGACTGACAATTTAAATATTAAACTATTAAGTGCTTTAGAAATGAGATACAGTGAGAATGCTCTCTTTTGTAGCAGTTGTGAAGTCCCGCTCTCTGGATATTTTAGGTTCATAAGAACGACAGGTTGATAGCTCCCTTTCTGTGCATTCAGAAGTGCGGGCAGAGCTGGCAGATGCCTTGCCTGGTCATTAGGATACAGTGCACTGACTTTCCTGTAGCTCTCACCAGAACAATCAAGAGCTTGGAGACCTCCAACCAGCTGGTTATGCAGCTGTCTAATAACTGTCATATTGCTTCCTGCTAGAGGAGAAAGAGAGCTGAGGAAAATGGAGTGAGACCAATTAAAAAGGAAAACTCTGAATATATTGCTTTTAACTTCCCTCAGCCTGGTAATTCTACTTCCTAAATTGGTGGAAGATAATGGGAAAAGTCAGAAAGCAACTGAGGGTGAACAGTCAAATGGCATCAGAAATCTATGCACTGTCCATCTCTTCTATATCTTTTATTACAGTCAGTAACTTTATTATGGTATTTTCAATTCATTGTTAAGTCAGTTCTCCAAAAACAGGTGAGTGGCAGTAAAAGAAATAAATAGAAAGAACTACTGTTCTTTGAAAGGTTCCCAAAATGCTACACACAGCAAAGAGGAAGATTACATTACAGCAGAGAGTGTACTGAATGAGTGAAGAGAGGAGTACTTTACTACCACTTCAGATATGGAAGGGATTACATTTAAGTACATGTGGGGGTGCCAAGTTTTGTTGTGTGGCCAAAGGAAATCCACGAAATTTAATGGCAATCATACTCTTCTCTTAAAGGTTGAAATTATGAACACATTTGGGTTTCAGTAATTCATCTTGTCCAAAGTGAAAATAAAACATTTTGAATTGCATTTGATTAACCAGAGGAGTAGATTCAGAAAATTAATGAAAAAGAGGATGTGCAATACAGCATGGTGCAATGCCACTATACTTCAATGGGGTCAAGGAATTCTCTAATGATGCTGGAACCAATGGTTTTAGCCAGACTCCTACTTACAGGACCTTCTTTTAACCATTGAGCTGAGCAATAATTGAAGACACAACTATCTTGTTCTTGTCTTTTGAAGATACTGTAGCAGTTTTTTAAATAGTCACTGGCACAGAGACCAGAAACCATATCAGTAACTCTAACCTCCTGGCTAAAGTCAGTTTTCACTTTGTATCTGTGAATAGTTAAGGCAGATACAAAGTGGATCTACTTTGAACTTCAAAAGGATATTTCAGTGCAGAACACCCAATAGCTAGCAGTTGAGCCACTCTCCTGGGGGACAGAAAACTTACTTGAAATCTATACACTCTCAGAGAAGGAGGGAGAGGTGTGAATGACTCCTAGAATCCCAACAGCCCACCCAGATATCTTGTAAGAAGACATAAGAACAGTTCCTCCTACCTTACTTTGTGAGTGAGACCTAAATCCACAAAATGCTTATTTGTCAAAAATGATATGGTGAAACCTGACTAGATTTGTTAATAATTTTAAACAGACACAAATGCCCTTTAAAAAAAAATAAAAAAAATAAATGGAGCCAACCCACATGTGGCTGTCCACCTACAATTACACTGAAATCCCCCGATCCAAATTAGATCAGATACAGATTACATTAAAAGTGTAAAAGCCAATTCAGGCATAATTAAATGTCTGATCCAAGGAGATTTCAGTGCATGAGATAAGAACCAGATACTTAGAAACCCTATCAGTAAGTATAGCAAAAAATAGTGCAATTGACTTCTTTAAAAATCAATTGATCTCAGGAAACGTTTTGCAATCCCACTGCTTGTAAAAGCTCATCAAACTAAAATCCAGCCCAAAACTTTGGTTTACTGCAGTCTTAGACTTCACCTCAAGCACAAACGTCAGTCACAGCTGTACTCTGTGTAAATTCTCTTCCACACAAGGAACCAGGGTATGCTGGCTGCTTGCCCAGTATTCATATTAAGACAGCTTATTTGCCAGTTATTTGACAAGTGGAATCAGGGGTCAGAGAGAAAGTATGGAGTGCAGAGAGATGACAAATAGCCACATTTCCTTCTGAAAAGTTAAAATTACTTTTGTGCAGTGTATTAATTCATTTTGTGACAAAATGAGGGGTAGTGGATTAGCTTATCTATGATGAAGCCTTATAAAATATGCCATGAGCCTGGCATTTTCCCCATTCTCGCAGACCTCTGAAGTAAGTTGTCTTACCAGGAATCGGATCCTATACTTCATTGGAAACAGCACTGAGCAAACCCATTGCAAAGCTGCTCAGAAGCAAATAGGATCCACAAAAGTCTGTGCTCAAAACAGAACAGAAAGTAGGGGGAAATGAAAAAGACACTGTGCTGGGAAGATCTCTCTATTTTGGAGTCTTCAGGTATGCCAGGAGGAAGAAAGGTATCTGGAGAAAGAGTACAGGAGCAACAGAAAGGAAGTGGCTATGCTGACACCATCTTTGCTTACATTCTTCTCAAGATGTTGCCGATGAAAGTACTTTCAAGACTTGAATGTATAGGAGTTGATGCTACTTGAAGCCCTGGAAAGCAGAGTTTAAGGCATTTGCCTTAATAGGCAAGCCCCGAAGAGTCAGGCATCATGAGTGAGGACCCACAAAAATAATGTTTAAAATGTTTTTTTAAATAGCCTACTTTTCTGGTTTTTACCCCCTACTTTGGGGACATGCAAACTTGAATTATATTTTCCAGTTTTCCCCTACAAACGTGAATCTGAAGGATTCTTTCATTGAATTATTTATTCTTAACTGAGGATTGATATTCAGCAGCAGCCCAACCTCCACTCCTGCCCCATTCACTGTTACTATGCCACCAAATATGATTTTAAGATTCCTTTTAATTTTCCAGGAGACCATTCATTCTTTCTCAATATCAAGCCAGTGACATTTTTTCTCTGTGCGTTTGCCTCAAACTGTCTCAGCTGCCTTTCCTACATACATTCACTTCTCATTGCCTACATTATTTCAAAGACTAAATCATGATACTGGAGTTAGAAATGCAACCATTAATAGGAAATAAAAAGAATCCCAGAACAGCCGGCACTTCTTGGACTATTATTTTTCTTGCTGAGCAAGAGGTTTGTGAGATACCTTTTTTCTTCCGGTACAAATACAAAACACAACTACCAAGAAGGAATAATAATGAAAAGCTGCTCCCTGGGTGCCTGCAAACTTTATTAATAGATCACTAAGCTACAAATTCTACTTCAGAGTATATCAACATATCTGCTTTGAATCTGTCAGTGCTACACGCATTCACACTATCTTTGAATCCAGCTATCTAACAATGTAGACAAGATGGCCAGGCAAAATTCCACATATGGGGCATCTGAGTAACAAGATGCTGCTGAGTAATATAAATTGTCCAAAACCTCTGTTTTTCACATTTTATTCCCTGTTGCCAGTAGCTGTAACACCTGATTTCAGGCTGGAGATTAAAGGCTCCTTTGTGGCTCTTGTTCTCCTTCATTGCTATTGTTTTACTTATTCTCCACCTGTTGCAGGAACACGCTGCTCCTTTCAGAACACATGGCATGGAAAGAAGACCATGAAGTTTGATGCAAGAGGACCTCAGGAGAAACAGGAATGGAGAAAAACAGCCAATGAAGAATGATTAGCATGTGCCTGGGTATTGAATATTTGATGAGGCTGCCTGTTCAAAAGAAGAATCAGCTTTGCGTAGTTCAGCCCATGAAAGTACTTTAATGGGTAGAGAATAATGTATGCTGAGATCTTTGCTTTGTGGTAATATACTACTGGGAAGAGATCTCTTCTAGCCCACCCCCTCACATACATATATCTGTATAATGACTACCATTCCTACTACAGCACTTCTGGATTATTTCATTATATGGATTTTTAAAGCAGATATAATAGCTTAAAAGATGATGAAGAAGTGCAAAGGCTCACTGCAGTATTTCTCTCTATTAAAGAAAGAAATACCTGCTCTGTAATTTCTTCTTGAAAGTGAGACAATGACCCTCACTAATCTTATCACAGTTGGCTTCTCCATAATCTCTGGTTTGCCTAAAGTTGCCAGGATGAAAAAATACCCCTTGTATGTATTGCAAGATCTATTGGGGAATGCAGTGTGTTTGCATCTGATAGATGCAACATTATGAGGAGAATAGCAGGTGAGTGTGTAACAAACTAGTTTTCCCTCTGTGTTAAATGTAAGTTTCAGGTTTTGTTGTAAGTATTATGGAAGAGACTTAAGGACTCCTGGTGAATTTTCGAGTGCAATGCTCTTATGGTTTTTCTACAAGTGTTATCCCTAATGAACCTTTTTTTTTTCCTTTTCCTTCAGTTGGAAATATTTGTGCAGGTTCATTATTTCAGTGAATCACAGTATTGTAAAAGGAAAGATAAGTTACTTTACCTTCTTGCCTGGTGGTGTTCTTGGAAATTTCTGCCTGAAGCTAGCCCTAATAGACTTCTCCCTAGTAATTATGTGACATGAGCCTCAGAAGAAAGAGTGTGCTCTGAAATGGAAAACTGAGTTTTCAGTGGTTTACAGTTATATCTTAAATCTTGCTGGTGACAATTTCACTTAATTTTTCCTTCCAGTAGCTCTAATCCAAACCATATACAAGAGAAAGAATTGAAAACTGACTCGTGTATCATCAGCAGAATTATTATGTGAGATTCAGTTGAAATCCCAAATTTCACCCTAAGTGTGACTTGAGAAAATGAGCATTGCTAGAGGACAGAACTTCATCCCAGTGAGTTAACACAAAGCAGAATTTGTCTTGTACAATTCATATTACTAGTGAGGAAAGTGAGCAGAAATGCTGTTTTTTCAGTGGTGAAATAAACAGCTTTGGGGTTGATATCTCAGCAAGAGGCTGACCATGGAACCACTGAATATTTCAGATAGGTTGAAATTCAAAGCCAAGTATTTGCTTTTTGTTTTTCTGCAGTGAATAAATGTAACAACACCATAATCTAATCGGGTTTTTTTGCAAGGAATATCAGAGAAGGCGCTGAGTTACCCTTTCATTATTTCAGACGTCCATGCTTTTCATGAAAAAATGACAAAAAACCCCAGCAGAATGTATGCCTTACTTCATATTTCTCGTACTCAGAATAATTCTGTCTACTCAGTAACAGACAGAGTGAATAGAAATAATTGTATAGTAATTATTGCTGTTGAAATAGTAGTAGAGTAGCTTCTTGGTAACAGCCTCCTTGCACTTTCTTCAAACAAGAAATTGCTGAAAATAAATTTGATAACATGTGTTTGAAGACAGGCACAGTCAGCAAGATTGCTACTGGAATTAAAAGAGAATTAATGGGACTTTAGTGCTTTTCTACACATACTGCTTCCATACAGTATGTGACCCAGTCAATATAAAGGCTGCTAGGCTGATTTCCTGCTTGCAGATTTATTTTTTTTTTTTTTACTAGCAAAAAAAAGAAAAAAAAAAAAAAAAAAAAGGAAAATAGATCAAATCAGAAAGACCTTGACTGCTGCCCACAGAGAGATGGTTAAAGAAGACCAAAGAGAACAGGGTCATACCAGCTTTGAGATGCTGCCAAACACAAATACTCAAAACACCTCAGTTTGTCATAGAAAATTAGACACAAAGCCATTAAGCCTTTGGGAGACATCAATCTCCTAACTGACACAAAGGCTGGTTTAGTTATGGGCTGGGGAGTCTCAGAAAAGCTGTTGAGAGGGGAGCAGCTAAAATCAGAATGTTGGTCAACACATATTCGGCTTTGAAGGAGCTACATGAGGCTGAGCATGAAAGTCAATGGCTGAGGCCCTGCAGAAAAGCATCTAGACCTCAAGTAGATACAGGCATGTAAGGAATGAGGTGCATTGGCTGAGGCTGTGAAAGGATAGACTGTGTAGCATTTGTCAGCCAAGCAGTAAGACCATACACAACTATTACTATTACATATTAACAGAGGAAACTGTTAAAAATTTTATCTTTCTGAGAGAATTGTCCTGACTCTTGTATCCACTGTGGTACCTTCTGTTTTGCTGCTTGTACCCTGGGCTTAAAGAGGAAACCACCCTAGTGTGAATTCTACTTAACCAGTCAATATAGGCGGTATAGTAATGAAAGTAATGGAAACACCTTACAGTATATATGTTTCTCGAACAAAAGACATGGCTGAGATATGCAAGCTGCTGGCAGAACAGAGGAACAAACCTGCCTCTTTGTGAAGTGGATCTGATGAAGAGTGGCATGTAGAGGTGAAAAAGAGCTCTGATAAACTGATCTGATTATGCTATACAACACAAAAGCATGAAACTGCCAAAACTGTTAAGGAGTTTGCATGATGCTACTAAAACCCATACTGACATTCAGCGAGACACCCTCCCTGGACATGGTAGCCTGCCATTCTAACTAATGACATTATTATTGTGTGTATCTTGATTTCACGTTTAAGCATGTTGTTATTTGTCTCTCACACATATTTGGCTGAGATGATGATTTGTGTCTCATCTTTGTTGACAGAAGCTTTCCTCTCCCTTTTTCCTTCCAGATGGGTTCATGGTATCACCAGGGCAGGCAGTGCAGCCTGGTCAGGAAGTATAGCAGGCAAGACAGCACTCAGAAAAAGCAACATCCCCCCACAACTCACCCAGCAGAAAAAAAAACCAAAAAACCCTAAAAAACTACTGACAAGCCCTCTAGATCTAGGCTCATTTCAATTACATAAAAACCAGCTAGGGATAAGGTGGCATATGGACTGGGTTATGGCTTACAGAACCCTATTCTGCAGGGGGCTGGGTTAAAGGAGTAAGAGCATGATTCACCCTGGTTTCTACTTAAAGTCACATGCAGAAGTCACAAATAGAACTCAAGATGGAAAATATCCATGGCATGCACAGCTGTTTTTCTCAGTAGCAGCACAGCAGGGAATAAACAGACAGCATCCAACCCTCAAGTTTGAAAAACCAAGATCATTCCCTGGTCTTTTAACTCCAGCTTTGCCAGCCAGGTACAGACACAAAAGGAAATACACTAAAGAAAACAAAATGCAAAAACGTTGTGTTTTTCACTACAAGGTTATATGGTATTATAGTCACCAATCTTCCCTCTGGGACATTGAAAAGGCTGCTAATAAACCTTGCAGTCCTGTGTCCATCACTGGTTGAATAACAGAAGTATTTAAAACCTGAACCATGTCTGAGAAATGGAAGTTCAGGTTGCACAAACAGGACCCTGTGGAAAAGGTGACAAATCAGCTCCACCTCCCTGGGAGATGCTTGCAGGGACGACACAAGTCAGAACTTCTTATTTGTTTTCTTTGAGTGGTTTTCTTTGTCTTTTATATTTTCAATGCACAGAGACATTCCTTGGGCAATGCCAGTAAGACAGACTTTCTGCACTTTGAAGGACTGCACACTGGATGTCAGGCATGATGTAGATTCAGCACTTTGCAAAAAAACGTACCAGCTCTAAGGTAGATGGTGAGAAAATAGGAGGAAAATATATTTCTCACTGCAGTGACCCAAAAAAAGCAAGTTACTAAGGGGTCTGCTTAAACAAAATGATGAAAGTTTCTTGAAGACCACACTACCGCCAGAACCTCAGGTGTGATTAGAAGAGCAAGAGAAAGTATGCTGAAGCTCCTGTGGGGATGTGAATTGTTTTCAATGTATTGTTATGTTCACAAAACATTAAGGAAATGTATTAATCTTAAATTTTCAAACTTACTACAGACAATCCAGGAGAAGCTTTTGCTATGATACAAGTGTGCAACTCATGTGTGTACACATTTAAATGTTTTACAGAGGGGAAGGCAAACACATAATTTTTAAAAAACAGTATAAAAATGGTATTTTTGATATAATACTACTGGGTAAAAAATGAACAGGCATGAAGCTGTAACATATAACGATCATGAGACGGTGGAGTTTGAGATCCTCAGGACAGTGAGAAGAGCATGCAGCAAACTCACTGCCCTGGACTTTAAGACAGCAGACTTTGACCTCTTCAGGAACCTGCTTAATAAGGTTCCATGGGATATAGTCCTAGAGGGCAGGGGGGGGCAAGACTGTTGGGTGGTATTCAAGGATCACCAGCTACAAGCTCAGGAGTGTTGCGTCCCAGCTAGAAGGAAGTGCAGCAGGAGGGCCAGGAGACCTCCTTGGGTGGATAAGGAGCTGCTGAGGAAACTTTGAAGGAAAAAAAAGGCTTATAAAAGGTGGAAGCAAGGACAGGCAGCCTGG
>JBCJKH010067066.1:0-20539 GCA_039877255.1 Loriculus beryllinus | reverse complement strand
ATGGAGCATACTTTCTGGGTTTTATTTTTCATTCTTAATTCTGAATTATAGACTCACAGAATGTTTTGGGTTGGAAGGGACCTTAAAGCTCATTCAGTTCCAAACTCCCTGCCACGGGCAGGGATACCTTCCACTAGACCAGGTTGTTCCAACCCCTGTCCAACATGACCTTGAACACTGCCAGGCATGGATCACAACTTCTCTGGGCAATCTCTGTCAGGGCCTTACCACTCTCAAAGAGAAGAACTATTAGCTAAAATAAATCCCTCTCTGTCAGCTTAAAGCCATTCCCCCTTGTCCTGTTACTACCACATGACTTTGTAAAAAGTCGCAGATTTCTTGTGAGCTGATTTTAGGTACTGGAAGCTGCTATTATGTCTTCCTGTAGCCTTCTCTCCTTCAGGCTGAGCAAGCCCAACTCTCTCAACCTGTCTCCATAGCAGAGGTGCATCAGCCCTCAGGTCATCTGCCTAGCCTCCTCTGGATTTGTTCCAACAGCTCCACGTCCTTCTTATGTTGGGGACACCAGAGCTGGATGCAGTAGTCCAGGTGGGGGTCTCATGAAAGCAGAGTAGAAGGGGAGAATCATCTCCTTCGACCTACTGCCTCAGATCAATAGAGGCAGCTTCAGAGCATTGCTCTGAACAGGTTGCATCCCACCAGGGAGAACTGGCTTGAGCCTTGGCTCATGAAGAGGCACCACTGGGGACTGGAAGCTTTTTCTTTGCAATTTGAATGCCTGTATTGTGTACAATTGTTTAATCCTTACTATTCAATTGATTTTAAAAGTGGATAATCACCACTGAGATTTAAATACACAGAGACTGTTGTTGGAGCTACAGATTGCCTTTGTTCGTACCAGCACTGAATACTTATTCTGGATAAGGATAACCTTAGAAATATGTGGAAACACCTGTGGTTGAACTGCTGTGATAAGGATCTCTACTCTACACTTCTACCACCAATGTTTTTCACAAACCTCACTATATGCAGTGGTAAATAATTTCTATTTATTTTCCACTCTTTTTGTCTCATAAATTTGAATGTAGTTGATGCCTGAATCTTTACAATAGGTTGCAAATGCTGAGTCCTGTCTACAAGGACCTGTCCTGAATTGTTTAAGGAGTTCTGCCTGACAGAAGCCCTTCTTCTTCCTCCAGCACTAATTGGGTGATAATAATTGGGTTGCTTAAGGGAACACCAGAGCAGGAGAAGGCAGCTGGAGACAGTGTGTGAGGAAATCCAAAATCATGCACAGATTGATAATTTTATGAAGCTACAGCAATATACTGTTTTCTTTCCATGAGTACTGCCAATAGACAGCTCCTTTCTGTTTGCTCTGACAACACATTTTATATGGCTTCTTAAAAGTTATCTAGATAGTAATGTTTTTACTTGAAAAGTGGAGAATGAAGACGTGTTTCGTCCTCTGACAATAATATACTCAGGGAAACTGATGCTGAATGCATTTGTTATAAATATATGAATGTTAAATGTTTCTTCATCTAGCATTATATATTTTTCAGTGGAAAATATCTGATAATTGTGGGGTTTAAATATCTTACTGATACACCATGCAGAAATTTAATTACTTCAAATAGTACTTTGCTCCAGAACTACTAATGTGTTTTTAAAAGACCCTTTTGAGAAGGGAACAGCTTTGTAGCATTGATATTTATTTTAAAAAAGGATGCAGCCTTTTCACAGAAGTTTTCATACATCTTTGTAAGCATCTCATGAGGCTCTTACCTATGTGAAACTACTGTGCTTCAGTGGGTTATTCTGAGACTTCTGTAGAAATAGTAATTTCTTGTCATTTCAGTTGCTATCAAGACCCCTGTAAACCTAGGCCTTGTGGAGTCAACAGTAAAGTTCCACTTGCTTTAGTGAAGCTGAGATGTCTCCTTCTCAGTGGAAGGAGAAATTTCTCTTTCAGCTGTGCACAAAAGCCAGAGGAATGGCATGTCAGAAGTGTTGAAAGCGAGAGCAAGTGAACTGTGGTCCCAACTTGATTCACCTGGGACCTGTGTGAGGGACTTGGAGAAATTGTGTGTGATGAGACAAAGTTCATTCCTATGTTTTCTCATCTGAAAGTCCACGTGATCAGGAACTACTCACATCCCAAATTATTTCACTCTTTAAAAGCAGTTGCAGTTCCTACAAGGAGTGACATTTCCCAGGAGCGGTGCTGCCCGATTCTGATCCCAACGCTACCTGCTTGCGTGTTCAGGCAAGAGCTGTGTGCTCTCACAAACCTCAGGATCCATCTTCAAAAGCGAATGTTGCAGCAGAGCACGTTTAACTTTAAGCTGAGATCAGTGTGAGGGCTCAGGAGTTACGACTGTGTCTCCAGCCTTCTCCCATCTTGTGCTGGTTTGTGCTACTATGCTAGAGCAACATAAATAGTATTTGCTTGCTTCCATTCAAGCAGTTTAACACCCACTGAGAATAGCTTTGTAATGAAGTCCCTGTTTTGAGTAGGAGTGCAGTTTTGACAGCAAAGAAACTCAGTGATTCTCTTTTTCCATATTAGCTGTGTTATGATCCCAGGGTGTATACAGAGCACTAAAAGGCAGCAAATACTATTTTCATTATAATATAAGCAACAAATGACATTTCCATTATGATTTCTGTCGCATTTTAGATAGCTCTTTGATCAGGTTAAATTTATTTGAGATAAAATAAACATTATAGTGCTGCTTAACATACAGATGCTCTTGTGCTCTTTTAGTTTGTCTTAATAGTGTTTTAAAGGCTGCTGTGAAATCTTTCTATAGACTACTGAATATCCAGGAAATGCAGTGCACCTTTTTTTTCTGGCTTCCAGTTCTGGTTATGTTCTTTTAAAATAAGCTTGTCTAGCTAGAAAAGACAGCCAGCTAAAGACTGCCTTTCTCTGTATCAAATCCTTTCTGCATCTATTAAACTGTGTAGTGACTATTAGTCTTCTAACTGGTAAGTGCAGGCTGTAGGACAAACATTTTCTATTGTAATTAGTTATTCCAGAGCTAATAACTAATGGAATAATTAGCTTCCAGACAGTCTACATGTAGTCGTGGTCTCAAATCAGGAATAGGTTGATGAAACCTAATGTGTAGATGAAATCTAATACTAGCTTGGAGGCTTCTTTCAGTTCACTGAATTAATTGTGAATGGGCTTTAAGTAGTTAAGTTGTGTTGTGCAAGCAGGAGAATGTGATGGCAGTGGAGGATCTGTAATAGGTTCACTGCTTTCTCCTGTGGTTGTTTCTAAGTATGTAAATTGGGATTATTCCTTCTTTAGCTATTGTGAAGCAATAAACAATAGGGTTAGAATCTCACAGACAAAATGTGCATCTTGCCCTGGAGGGGTTTTCTGTGTGAGTAGAGGACTAGTCTTACTCTTGATCAAAATATGGCCATCTCTGCCAGAGGAAGGGCAGTGTGCCCGTAGCACTTAGGACAGCCACAGCAGCAAATGGAGGCACTGTGACTTCAGTCTGTAAATGGGAATTGGGAAATAAGAAGAGCTAAGCAGCAACTTCTAAATTGTGTTCTCTAGGTGTCACTTATCTAATCACATGTGGGTAATAGAAAGGAACATAAAGTTAAAATCAGCTGCATTTGAGGCCTCAACTTGTTAAGGCAAGCAAGCATATGACACATGCTGAAGTCTGAATAAATAACTTGTCTCCCATATACCCCATTTAAGCTTTCAGGTTTGCAATTTGTAACAGTAAGAACTGAGGGCTTTCATGTTAACAGGAGGTGTTACCAGCCACCTAAACTTGAAGCCAACTAACAAGTAATAGACCTTAATCAACACAAACCATTTATTTTTAAACAACTGAGAAAAGAGAAGCAATGAGAGTTATATTTTATAGTAAGCAAAAATTCTGACCGCAGCTGAAAAAGTCAATAGCAACCTGGTCTAGTGGAAGGTGTTCCTATCTGTGGCAGGGACTGGAACTGGATGAGCTTTAAGGTCACTTCCAACCCAAACCAGCCTGTGACTCTATGATAGCAGTGAATTGAATACACTTCAGTAACTGTGGAAGGGTCCATTCCAATAGGCCTGTTTTCTTACAGAACTGGTTGACAACACTCAGTATTACTTAACCTATTGAGAAGCATGGAATACCTGCTAACATCTCAAGGCACTTTTATGTGATGCACTGGAGGCCACTGGAGGCCAGATACTTGCAGGGGAGTGTTCTGGTTTGAGAAGTTTCTTGCTTAAAACATCAGCACGTTTTCAAAGCTTGCTCATAGAGCCGTCATAAAAAGATCTGGGAACATTTGCTGATATTAAACATGTTCTTTATTTACTTTAAAAATGACTGGTTTACTATCCAAACTCCTTTTTCTCTATTCCTTAACACCCATTTACATAGGAAGGCTAAAAAAACCCCCAACCCTAACAAATTAGGTGAAGATGTGAATTTAAAACAAATCACTTTAATATTAAAATCCTGTATAGGAATTCCTTTTAGAACTGGAGTGCTCTAAACTGCCTTTAACTTAATTAACTTGAATGCTTCTTGGTTGTGTATAAGTTGGGAACTGAGGCCAATTAATTAATCTGCTTGAAACATTAATTCAGTATAATTTCCTGGTGTGTATTAATTCAGTATAATTTCCTGTAGGTAAACCTGAGGAGTACAGGCTGCAGAAACAGACTCTAACATGGGGCATTCTTTCTTTCCCTGTTTCTTAGAGTCACAGTGGTACCAACAGAGTGATAAGCATTTCTTAAAATATGTATTTATACCTATCTCTGGGTGAGCAACTCTTTAAAATCCAGCCCAGAGGTCATGGAAGTTCCTGCAGGGAGTGCAGTATTGGAAAGCTGAGTTTGTTACCGTCCTCCTATATGGTCTCAGTGTCCTCTTCATCAGATTTACTAAGTATTTCAGTAAGAAAATTAAGGTTCAGTGGAGGTGTTGCTCATGTCAGCCTTCCCAAATATATTCTGTGTCTGTGTTCTGAGACATAGAGAAATACTGTGAGCCTTGTACTAAATCTTCAAGGGAAAATTCTTCTGACAGAATATAAGGCACATACCGATCATCAGCGTTAGATGCTTCTTTGGCTTAGTCTGCGCTGATCTTTACTGTCTATAGTCACAGCTAAGTGGGGTTTGGGATCATAAATGCTGTGAGCATCATGGTGCAGCAGTGTTGTGTGCACAGTTTCTTCTCCACTGACCACTTAGAGCCTTTGAAACTCCAATTTATGCTTTTCCAGTATAGAATGTAATAACATCCCTGTTAAAAATAAAGGAAAAAACCCTACTCTTGAATTTATACCAAATATTTAATGGCAAAATTGCAATTTTTGATTCCACTTAGCAGTTTGGCAGTGGACAGGCCCTACTGTGTTCTTTCTTTGAAGTCAAACAAAAAAAATCTGGCCTGGGTTCAGTATTTGGGGAGAAGAGATTTGCCTTGTGTAACGATTACTCTCCTAGTACCATGGGACACTCAGGGTGCATTGTGATTTCCTGAGACAAACATTTAGTTCATCCTTTGTTTTTATACCAATAGCTACTCACATGAGGCTTGTAGAAAAGGGAAGCAACTTCTGTCTAATGAGGGATCGTCTTCTCATTAGCCCTGATGATTTTCCTAAAGATTTTGCTCCGTGCAATGCATTATAATTATATGACAGGAGAACAGTGGAGAATATGGCATAGCATTTCCCATAGGTTTCCTTTCTGAGATAAGAAAGATAAACATTCTGCTTTGCTTCTCCAAGAAGGACAAAAAAATTCCCCCTCTGCCATTTCCGGCAAGGCAATTGGATGTGAGCCGCTCTCTGGAGCTGAGGCTTTCCACTGCCAGACAATGATCTGTGTCAGGCAGGGAAACGGGCTGTACAAAGTAAGGAAGCCCCCTGGACCGAGGTGTGTGTCCTCGGCTTCCTGAGAATGTGCCTTATCGCCCAAGGGTCCCTACACACTCCCAGGGCTTTATCTGGGCAGCTCCCAGAGGGGGGGAGCTCCTGTTTGTTTTTCCAGGGCGCTCTCTGTTCTAGGGGACACCGGGGAGGCCTTTCATTGGGTTTCTCCTTTGTTCCTCCTGGATTGCTGCGACTTCAACCAAAGCGGGAGGAGCACGAGCAGGACCGAGGTCTGGTTTGGGGTACGCAGAGCTTGACTCTAAATGACCCACCTCTCTTTCAGCCCTGACACCTAGGCCAGAGAAATATTTTCCTTAGACTGGCTTTCCTAAAGCAGGCAGAGAAGCTCCGATTACAGGACTAAAGTGAGCAGCAACGATGTTTTCCGTTTGCTCCACTCTCTACAGTCTGAATTGTGCAAAAAGGGGAAAGAATACCTAGGCATCACTTTCTCATAGCAGCTGGGAAGCATGTGCTGCAGTTCTCCAAAAGCCTGGGTTAGTGGGTGAGTGATTTAAAAGCTTTAGAGAGGTTCAAGAGGAGAAGCTGTAAAATTGAAGTAATGCTCCTCTTGTTAGTGGTTAACAGGAGAGTGTCAGACATGGAGAGGTTTGCTCCTTGATAGCCTCAGAGCTTTGCAGCTCTCTGTGTTTCTGTTTAACTTTCTTGTTAAGTTTCTTGTTTAACTTTCTCATTTGTAACTTCTTTTATTATTCACACCCCAAGTTTTGTAATGCACTGACATCTGCTGTGTGTTTGACTAACGCAGCCACTGCAGAGCTGACACGAGCCTTGCAGGCTATGTGTAACAGGCCTTAAGAAATCAGAGCTAAGGAAAGGGGGAAGCAGAGTGGGAGAATGTGGTGCATTATTGATATGAGCAGGTAGGAGGGAGCAAGGCCCTTAAGGGGTTTATATTATAGTTGTTTTATTGGAAGCAATAGTACAAAATAAGCTCATTTCAGTCATACAAACAGCAGCTCTATTGATTGACTCTAGTTCTCACTACTTACAAAAGAGTTATATTAGCTCAGTTTTTCCTTTTTTGTTCTCCTGTCTGAGTAGGAATGCGGTGATGTGATGGACCTGATATGATGGCCTTACGGTCCTGACAAAGAGCTTTTCTGTCAGCGTTCATAAACACTGAAATTGAGAAGAAAGAGTGTAGCTCAGTAACCTCCCTACCTGCACAGTGAGCACTGCATCATCTACAACTATTCTGTGAGAGTAGAGCAGCCACCACCCCACCAACGAATCACTGCAGGTCCTCGAACAGGAGCAGTTGCAAAATAACATCACTTGTCAAATACTAAACCAAACTGAAAACAGTCATCCAGTTGACAGCAGCAAACTGTCTGGTCTAAAGCTGCTGGTCTAAACCTGGTCTAAAGCTTCCCTGGGACATTTCACCTGGGGATGTGGTTTAAGCCCAGTCGGTAACTCAGAACTATTCAGCCTCCCACTCACTCCCCCCGGAATATCCTGTCCTGAGTCATGGGAGGGGTGTGAGGCAGGAGAAATGCTCCATGGCAATGTGGGACAATCATGTTACCGCTGCCTGTGGGCTGAAGGTGAAGCCTTCAACACTCAAACCCAGTTCCCAGCTTGTGCCTCTGCCAGGATGCATCTCAGCTGGACATTTCAGAGACCCCATGGCACTACTAATCATAAAGCTTTTATCAAACCAGTTTTAAATGAGATCCTGATCTTTGCCCAAAGGAATAGTTAGGCAGTTTTGCTTTGTCAAAAACTGGTGGTATTTCTCATAAAAACGGAAAAGCTGGGATTTTTTTTTTTTTGTTATATTCTTCTGCTGAACAGAATTGTTTATAAAAACACACCTTTTTCTCCAAAAGAACCCAAAGGATTTTACTAACTTCAGAGTATAATCTCTTCTAAAACAAAGACTGAAAATCTAACAGTCTCTTTGGAAAGGGGAGAGCCTCCTAACAGATGGTTTCTCAAGATACAGACTTACCCCAGCTCTGTGAGTCAGTGAGTTATGTGGCTGTCCCTCACATTAATTCTTCTATAGGTAAGATTAAGGTAAGAAGTCCTTGAGGCTGGCAAGTTTCTATAAGCAAGAAAGGATAGCTAACCTTACTTCTTTTTTTCTTTTCCCAAAGCTAGCTATAAAAGCTTAAGTTGTAAATGTATAGTTTACAAAAATAACACCTAAGATTCAAATGTGCCAGAAACTGTAGCTTCTCCTTTTGGTAATTCCCAGCAAATGTGCAAAATGGCTGCAAGGCCTTTGCAGTGCCAGAGCAGCACCTCACCCAACAGAAAGAACTGAAACACAAAAGTACATTTTCATTATGAGAAATCTTACAGAGCAGGGGAAATCCTCCTCCCCTAGAGATTGAGAGGGAAATTCCTTTTTAGTTTCAGGAGGACAAATATTTAGCTTTATATTAATCTGTTCAAAAGCCCTGGTGTTTCTATTGCTTTGCAGTCTTCCCACAAGCAGGGAAGAGATACAGCTGTCTACATCTTCATACAAAGCTATGGTTCTTTACGTCTTTCTATCAGTTTTATAGGCCAGTAGAGGGTTTGCTCCTGGGTTGTCCTCAGGAAATCCCTTCATGGGCACATAGCATTAAAAGATTGCTGACTTTCTCTCTTGTGTGATTTTAATGGGAGCGATGTCGTCCTTTAAAGCCTGTGCTGAAGTGCCCTTCATTCCTTATTTTTAATGCCTCTTCTGGTCAAGTTCTAAGTACCACATGTTCAAACTGAGACATCTGCCATTAGCAATCATGATCAGTATTTAGACATATGAGCTCCCAGGTGCATTCAAAGATATTGCGTATTACCTCATTCTGAGAAACTACATGTACAAAAATGTGACATTAAATGACTAGCAGAGGATCTGATAGCAAGTAGAACTCTGCTTTATGCCTTCCAGCAGTGATGCTGTTTCTAAAACACTTGAAGTGCCCAAAGTCTGTCTAAAAGCTGTCTAAATGCTGTATATTATTCCAATCATAACATCGACTGGCAGAGACTCATGTTCAAGGAGAGTTGTAATTGTTGATGAACTAGCTTATCAGGTGAAGCTGAGTCTATTTCTCCTCACTGGAGTGTAAGCCATGTATAGGGCTGCATTCATTCCCTGATACACACTGAGAGCTGCTCTCTGTGAGGATGCTAGGATCCACAAAGCATTGAAAGCTGACAAATCACCCAAAGCAAAAATCTGGGGTTTACTTAATAAAAAGAAAATCAAAACAAAGCAGCCAAACCCCTTTATTTCCTCTGTTACCGATTTAAGTCAGATAAAATCAAGGTTAAAAAAATGCCCTGCCCATTAAATATGAACCACAGAAGAACAATTTTTAACATTTTTAAATTATCATTCCAAATATCTGCTGAAGATTTTAGGATACATTGAGTGCTGTAAGTGCTTCTGTATTTAGTAGGCATTGCAAAAGCTAAGCCAGACATGAAGCTAGTGAACAGAATTGGCTCAATGCACTATTCAGTCATGTGGCACACTGAGTAGTAGCCTTCCCATGCAAATAATACTAATTATGCTTAATATGAGACACCTATGGCACTGGGAAGATGAAGATGGATGATACGGAGCTAACAAGGTATCTAATGGGACAAGGAAGAAGTAGGAGAGAGGTTTGTTTTGCAAATAGATGCATTTTGTTGTTGAATTACATATGTGATGTTTATATTCTGAACCCTCGTGGGCATTGTGGTGATAAATTATAAGCCCCAAGGCTCTTTATGCCCCATCACACCCTTGCCTTTGGCCAGAGTTCTACAGGAGCCGCTCTGGCCAAGGTCTCTGGGAGATGGGCTGGAGCTTAGAAACATCCGGCATTCCTCACCCTTCCCCTTTCCAAACAGCACCATCTCTGGGGTGGCCAGCCCTGAACCACACCATCAGGAAGATGTTAGTATGTCCTGACCTCCATGCAGAGCTGCTGCTGCCTGACCAGGTTGTGCTGGCTCTGGAAGAACCTCTGACTTGAACCCTTGGGTCATGGTGTGGAATTATTTGTTCTTAGCATAGGTTGGACTTGCCTGGGGGGCTTCACTTCTCCTGACAGCTATTCTTATAATGGGTGGAACTCTCTTATTTGATGTAAGGGCTGGCTACAAAGTGGATGAAAAAATTAAAACAAGTTAAAATGAAATTATATGTAAGTAAACAAACTGTAATCAAATGAACGGCCTGAACTTTCATCTACATCTCCACTGGATTTGAGCCAAGCGCCTTCTGAGAGCCTAAGAAAGTTTGGGGTTTGTTTTGGGGTTCAGGGCTTTTTGTTGTTGGTTAGTCTGCTCTGCATTTGCTTGCTCACATTGCAACCAAAAGTAGAAATGCTGGAAAACTGTGAGCAGCTCTGATCTGCTGTTTCTGGCCAGGCCAAAAGCAGGACAAGCTGGAAATGTCCTGCAAATTCCCATATTTGGTAAATTTCCAATTCAGGTCTGCACACTCAGAAGGTTGGAGTAAGACTGAGATAAATTAAAAGACCTCAGGGTGACTATACAGACAAAAATCTACTTCCAGAATTTAGGTGGCTGAGCTCAAACTGAAATATTTGGCTGCTTCTTCAAGGTTTCTGTTCTTGCTGTGAAGGGAAATTTAATGTTTTGGGATTGCATCGTACTTCCAAGCCCACTCGTTGGTTGGGACAATGCAGGTGTCCAAGGAGGAGGTATGGATATGGCATCCCAACCTGTTTATCTCCACTTAGTGCATGCTTTCAAGTTACACATTCAAGGTTTTGGGGGACTGTGTATAATCTGAAATTGATGTTGGATAAAGCTTAGCTCTAGTTCTTTTCCCTCAGAAGGAAGAAAATTACTTGTATCGCATCACTTTCAACCTTATTCTCTAGAGATGGCATGTGGCTTGGTCCAGCAAAACAGATTTGTTCTCAGATCAAACCTAGTTGTATCATGCAGTCTCATTATTTTTTTTTTTACAAACATAGTAGTTACGCTTAAAAGGGAACAAGCTTGTGCTTCTAATTGTTGTAAAGTGCAGTGTGTACTCAACAGAGGTACAGCTAGAGTTGGGAGTTGCCACGTATTCCTCCTGAATGTGGGCTGCACCTAACACTCCAAGTTTTTAAGAGGAGGTGGATGCAGTTTGTTGGGCCATGGTAGTCATCTCTCACCTTTGCTCTGCCCTCTGGATCTGGCAGGTATTGTTTCAGCCAGGGCTTCTTTTTAATAAGATGGGGGGGAAGCTTATATGTATGTGGAGTTATTCACAAGTTGTTTATATAGGTAGCATATACATAAACTCCAGATGTGGACAGCCTGTTTTAAAACAAAAGCACCCTGTTCCTGGCTAACCTAACCCCTTCTATGCTTTCTGGAACACCTTAGGACATGGTATTTAACTGTAACTAAGTCAAACTGCTCCAAGTTGCTCAGAAATGGTGAAGGAACACAACTTACATGGTCATAATACAGATAGCAAACTCTGGGTGTATGTGTAGATTTTACAGTACTTTGCTACATGCGCACAGCTTTGCTCCCAGGGCAGCACATCGCCTGCAGCAGAAAGTGGCCGGAGAGCCGTGAACATGCCCCACACAAACTCTCAAGACAAAACTTGAATTCACAGTATACAGATGAGCTGCCCAAACCCGGTGGCCTGAGTGAGTCACCACAAGCTACTCACTCACACTAAAACTGGTGTAGCTGCAAACATGTACAAGCATGTCCCCGGCTGGCCAGGTCTGTTCTGGGAGCATGAGGATCCCTGTACACTGCCACAGCAAAGTGCTCCCAGCATGGAAAGAGCTAACTAGCAGTGTCTACTCCTAGAGCTGACTTCAGCCTCAAGCCTGTAGTACAGGCTCTCCGGATTAGAATAGCTTTGCTAGTATGACTGTCTCTCTAAAAGGCTTTTGTCAGTGAAGTTTTATCCAGTGAAGAATCACTCTTCTCCCAGTCACTAACACTCCTGTCATGTTGTTATATGATGTGACTGGATCTGTGTCTTTTAAATTTAAGAGTTTCAACCTGAATAACCTTTTCAAATATTGTTTTCTTAAAGGAGTAAAATCCTAGATCATGGCTGAAAACAGACTTCAGTAGATTATAGGAGTTCAGAGAGAATGGCTATAGTTTGGGACCCAGTTCTCTAAGAATAGAGTGCACAAATTCTCTTTGATATCACTATATTGTTTTGAAGACTTTTTCGTTTAAGCCTCTTCTTTTTTTCCTTCTTTTTAACTTCTCAGCCTCCCCCTCCCCTCCCCCCCTTTGCCCCAGTAATCTGAAATTAGTACCACTTTCTCTGTTTGGATCTTAAACAGTGCAACTTTTAAAACAGTCTAAAGGAGCATGCATACTTAATATCTCTGCAGCAACAGTGGGAGAAGCCTGCTCTGGCTCTATTTTTGTTGTACAGTGCTATTAATTTGCAACTTCAGGGTGATCTGGACAGGAGTGGACTTGCATGGTTCAGGGTTTTTTGCTCTTTTGTTTTTTTCCCACCCATGCTCTGTAGAAAAATAAGCATCAGTGTCGCAGTGCTGAGAAAGAGCAACTTGCTTTGGAAGTCATCAGGCTCTGACACAAACGGTCTTTGCTTTGAGCTTCCTAAGGAGACGTAATTTTTCCTCTGTCTAAAAAGAAGAGGCTGGCTTGTTTGTTTTTATTTGCAGCATTCGGCAGCATTGCTGTAGGCCACTGACTGCAGGATGGCAGTAACACAGGATTATCCTGCAGAGCCGTAACTAGTGAATCCATAACAGCCAACCTGAACTCTGCTGCGGGCTGCCATTTAATACCACAAGAAACTGTTTGCATTTCATCATGTAACCGGTTGTGTGAATTTAAGAACCTTCCCTGGATCAGGCTGTGTTTTCAGATGAAAGAAAGGAGCTACCAAATGGTAGAGTGAAATATATAGTTTGTTTTCCTGTAGGCCTGTCCTCTAAGCGTAAACAAATAGACTGCAGTGAAGGCTCTGGCTCGGGCTACAGAAAAGAAACCGAGCAGAGATGGGAAGTAGGAAAAGGTTGGGGCTGCCTTTTCTCGTAAGAGAGGTTTCTCTGCTATCGAAGCAGTAGGAACAGGCTCACAATGAAATGGAACAGTGAAAACTGCCTTTACAGAGTCAGCTGAAGGGGGAAATCTACTCTCCTGATCCTAAAACATTTCCCTCTAACATTCCTATCGGAGTGGGTATAGAATTGAGCCCGTTTGTGACTTTTCCCTCAGGGTCTGTTAGATGGGCTTTTATTCAATGTGATTTCAGTCATCAGATCATTATAAAGTTGCTCTGTTCCTCATGAAGCTCACATTATGGATGTACAGCCATCACGGTCTATGGACTGCTTAGTTTTTCCTGTAAAAACAGAAATCCTTGTACGTCTGGGAGCTTGTAAAAACAAGCCTGAAGCTACCCAAATTTTTAGCTTTACAGTATAAACGAGAAACTAAATTCTTCACTGCAAAACATATATGCATCTATATATGCTCGAGGTTCTGACAATGAGACTCATTCATGCAGAAGACGACACTTTCCAGGTGAATATTGCCTTGTTCTAGCATCACATGCCAAGTAACATAATTAAAGGGCGCTTATGAAATGTTCGGGAATTCTGAGCAGATGGGAGAGTAGGATTGTGTGTTTGGGGTGTCCCGAGGTGAGCTGCAGGCCAAGCGAGAGGTGAGGTGCTGAAAACGAAGCTTTCTCAGGGCAGAGTTTGGGGTCTAAAGGGAGCAATTTGATCTCAAGTAATGGTGGTTGTTCCCCGTTGCCAAGTGCTGTGCCGCTAATCGGCACTTCCAGTCCCGACCCTCCCTGCCTTCGGGTGTCGTTTAGACACCCATCGTTTAGACACCCGAAGGGAGAGACACAGGCTCTGGAGGGGATGCGGCTCGGTCGGCTCGGATGCGACTGAGGACACCGCGCCCCGCGGGCACCTCCGGGCTCCTTTGCCCTCCCGCACGCAGGGAACACGGGAAAACTCCTTCGAGCCTTGTAATCCATCTAATGGATTTTTCACGGCGACCGGAATATTTGATTTCCAGCGGTACAATTAGTTAATTCTCGGGAGAGCCGGCGTGCAGGGCAGACCCCCACATGCCGGGTTTACACGTAGCCGTATTCTCCCGTTTGTTAGGGGAGTAAATGCTCTACGACCTTAAAGACCAGTAGTATTCGGGGAGAGAAGAAGAGGGGAAAGGAAGAAACTAGGATTTTTCGCAACTGCGGCACGGTGACAGCCTGTCCTGGCTGCGTTAGTGGCTGTGCCGAGGAGGGGAAAGGACCGGGGGACCGGGACCCGCTCGTTTGAGAAACAGGGATTCGGGACACGCAGCGCCTGGGTCAGCTTATAAAGCCGTGTCTGTCCTACGCGAGCCAAATTAACGCGGATTAATGTAGCAGCTGGAGAGGTCGGGAAGCGTGGTTTCTTGCTGCGGCACCAGCAGCGTGTCTGGCCCCATGCCTCCCGGAGCGGAGCGGAGCCGCAGAACGGGCAAAGCGGCAGTGTCGCCTGCCCTCCGTCCGGGTGCCGGTGCAGGCGAAGGGAGCCTTGCTCCGGTGCCTGCGAGCGGGTGCGATAGCCGAACGGGAGCGGTGCTCCCCGCCGGAGACACGTTTTTTCTTCAAGCGGAAAATAAGTAAATAAATAAATAACGTGTGTGAGCGGAAGCGTGCCACATTTTCAAACGAACTGATCCCAGCCCTTCCAGGTAAAGCCGGCTGCTGCCTGCAAGGGGGTGAGTAGAAAAAAACAACCCCTACTCGGGCTCCTTCTTGCGTCTTGCCCGCTCTGCAACGGCCGGCACGGCTTCCGTAGGAGCCCTGTCCGCGATGCCGTGTCCCCGCCGAGCTCCCTGGTGTCCCAGCTGGAGCCCCCCGCCGCTTGCCGTGACCCGCTCTGCACGGCAATTCCACCCGCGGGAACGGTCCCCGCAGCTTCCCCGCCGAATACCGGACTTAGTTAGGGAAGGCGGACCCGGTCCGTCTCCGTACCGGGAAAAACGGCGAAGCACCGAATTGCAGCCTCCCTCAGGGCGCTGGGTTGCGCGGCCGTGGCTGAGACCCCCACTGCCCGCCTCCTTCCAGGCTTCCTTGCATTGGGAATGGGCTGGGGACGGGGCTGCTCTATGTGAAAAAAGCGAGAACGCCTTCCTCGCCGCCCTTCAGTGTTCTGCCGTGGGGTCTGCACCTCTCTGCAGAGAGACGGTGTCCGGGCATCGGCACCGTGAGCCCTGCTCCGCTGCTACCCTCCTCCTGCGTTCCCTACCCCCGAGGGCAGCAGGGCCGGTGGGGGAGCAGCTCCGCTTGTCTCCTCCCTTCGATTTGTCCCGGTTTGTTTGATTCCTTGTCCGACCCCGGGAGCGGCGGGGGCTCCCGGGGCCTCTGTCCCGGGTTGTGGCGGCATCCTCCGCTCCTCACCGCGGATGGCCTTGCCGCTCCCTTCTACCCGCTGCCCGACCCCGTTCATTGCATTCCCCTTGCTGCGACATGTCTGTGAGTGCCCGTAAGGCTCCAGCTCTCTACTGAACTGCAGCCACAGTGTCCAGGCTCCGCTGTAGTGGCGTAATCATACGATTTAATGTCCCAAGAAAGGCCTAATTAGCACCGGGGAGAGGGGACAGCGGGGCAGTGCCCGTGAGTCAAACGTCCAAGTAGCCGCACACGGGGCTGCGCGCTCACCTTTGCCGCTGCTCGGCCCGATCGCCGCTCCCAGCTCTGGGCTGAGCTGCTGCCCTTGGGTGTTCATCCGAAAATCCCCCTTGGTGGGGCTGTCAAAAAAAAAAAAAAACAAAAACCAAACCAACAAACCCAAGCAAGCCCCTCGGATGTCAAATGTTCTCTGTGAAACAGGCAGCCCCGGTAAGGAGCTGCGCTCCCGGCTTAGGAGTGCAAAGGGAGGAATGTGCCGTTTGGCGGAGGTGATGACACACGCAACAGTGCTGTTACACCTGCATCGGGCCTCGCCGCGGAAATGCCTCCGAGGGGGAGCGCCGGGAGCAGCCTGGGTGGCCAGCAGAAAGCAACCGGGCAGCCCAAGGGGACCTGGCAGCCCCGGTCCCGGGCACGGCTGGGCACGGCTGCCCTCCGCAGAGGCACCCGCCTCGGAGCCTCCGAGGAGCGACCGGGGAGGAAAACCGCTGAGAGCGTCTCTCCCTCGGGCCTCATCCCTCCGAGGTTTCGTTTATGTGCTTTAGGGGGGTACTTTAAGGGTGGCGTGCGCTGTTTCGCGGCTGTGTGTGGAAATAGAGGGGCCTCGAATCTGTGACCGAATTAATGGGGTCCACGCGTTAGGGTACGCGTTTCGCAGCCGATGAGAGAAGGGGGATTCGTTATATGGCTGTAGACGAAGAAGCAAAAACGTATTCGAGAAATACAAAGATACATAGAAATAGAATGGCTCCCCGAGGGCTAGTTTATTTTTCCGTTTCTAGATCTCGGACCACCTTCACCCACAAATATCCTCCCCCGAAGGGGAGCGGGGACCCGTGTGCCCTTGGCTGGGCAGAGGAATCGGAGCTCCGCGCATGGCGCGCCGAAGCCCCAGGGCACCCCGACGGGAGGGGCGGCTGCACCGGGTACGCTGTTTGAGGGCAGCCAGGCCCCGCCAGGCTGGCGTTTGGTTAACGAAAACTGATGTAGCGCGTAAAACCCGCGGGGCGCGGAATAGCGCTGAGCGGCGGCTCACGATCGGGAACGGCAGAAGTGAGCCCGAGGGCGCCGGCAGCGGCCCCCAGGGCATGAGTAGCAACTCCGAGGACCGCTTCTGGACAGCCCTGGAGGGGATACCCTGGGCCGTGCTTGAGTGCGTGAGGGGATAGGGTCCTTTTGGCTACACCCCCGGGGAGCACCGGCAGCGCGCCTGGGGAGCGCAGGTGACCCCGGCCCTGTGGAGTTCGGCCTGGCTCCCTCGGCCGCGCTGTTTGGAAGGGAGGTTCTGGAGGACAAACAGTGCTAGGCTGCCCTCTTCCCGGGGACCAGGCTAAGCGCTCCGTTAGAAACCAGCGCTAAGTATTCTCCGTCTACTTCTCTAGCGGAGGTGGGAGCAGCCCCGTGCTAGTGATTTCTTATTACACGACACCTTTGCTGGGGGGGGGGGGGAGGAGGGGGGTCTCTACCTGAAGGCAGAGAAGGGGAAGGAGCAGGGCAACGTCGGTGCAGCATACGCTGTTCCACGAACCGCGTGAAACCAGCTGGAGACGTGCAGGGGAAGGAGCGGGAAAACTGGCCGGTGTGTCACCCCTTGCCTCGTCACCCTCCACCGGCCCTAGGGGCGCCTGTCAGCCCCGCAGCCTCCTTCACGGGGAGAGAGAAGGAGAGACCTGACACCGTTTGCTCTGCCTCCTGCAAATAAGGGCTGCAAGAACCGACTTGCAGGCAGCGGCAGCAGCCTCCTCGTGCTCCCCGGGCGCGATCGGTTGGCGGGGCCCGGGGCCAAGACATACAAACGCGTCCGCGTGTGCGGCTGGACGTCCGGGGCAGGGGCGAACGCCGCTGGCACACCCCGCACCCGCCGCCTCCGACGAGGCCCCTGGCCGGGCGGGAGGGGAGCCCACCGCCGAGGGCCCCATCGGAGCTCCTCGGGCGGGCGGGCGGCGGAGGCTTGATCGGTGCCCCCCCGGACGCCGCCTCCCCCTTAACTTCCCCCCCCCCCTCCCCGCCCCGGTGGCGCGACCGACCCGGGGCGGTTCCGCGCCGCTCCGCGGGGCTACGTCGGGCTGCGTGTGCGCGGGGCTGAGCGCGGCGCCGTGACTGCGGGGTGAACTCGGCCGTGCCCAGCGGCTCGGCGGCGATAGGGGAGCGGGCTCTTGACGAAAGCGGAACTCGGCCGGGCCCATACAAATCAGAAAAGAGCCCGGCCGCGGCGGCAGAGGGGAGCGGAGCCCGCGGGGGCAGGGACGCTGCCGCCGCCGCGCTGCACGGACCAGCGGCGCCGCCGAAGGCACCTCCCCATCTTCGTCCCGGTCCCGGCTTCGATCTCGGTCCCGGTCTTAGCGAGCGCCGGGAGAGACAGGACGGCCCCCGGCACCGGGCTCATCGCATCGGGCAAGCGCTCCGCAGCCGTGCCGCGGGCGGCGGGACGGCGGGACGCGGGGCACCATGATGAACAGCTACCCAGACGGCGAGGAGGATTCGGTGGCGCTGCTGGCTCATGACACCGGCGGCAGCAAGGAGCCGGAGCGGGTCAAGGAGGAGCTGGGCGCCGAGAAAATCCCCGAGAAGCCGGACCCCTCGCAGAAGCCCCCCTACTCCTACGTGGCTCTAATCGCCATGGCCATCAGGGAGAGCGCGGAGAAGAGGCTCACGCTGTCAGGGATCTACCAGTACATCATCAGTAAGTTTCCTTTCTACGAGAAGAACAAGAAGGGCTGGCAGAACAGCATCCGCCACAACCTCAGCCTCAACGAGTGCTTCATCAAGGTGCCCAGGGAGGGCGGCGGCGAGCGCAAGGGCAACTACTGGACCCTGGATCCCGCCTGCGAGGACATGTTCGAGAAGGGCAACTACCGCCGGAGGCGAAGGATGAAACGGCCTTTCCGGCCGCCCCCGACCCACTTCCAGCCCGGCAAAACCCTCTTCAGCCCCGACACCTACGGCTACCTCTCCCCGCCCAAGTACTTGCAGTCCACCTTCATGAACAACTCGTGGCCGCTGGCGCAGCCCCCTGCGCCCATGCCCTACGCCTCCTGCCAGATGTCTGGTGGGAACGTCAGCCCCGTCAATGTGAAAGGACTCTCGGGCCCGGCGTCCTACGGCCCCTACTCGCGGGTGCAGAGCATGGCGCTCCCCAGCATGGTGAACTCCTACAACGGCATGGGCCACCACCACCACCATCCGCACGCCCATCACCCCCAGCAGCTCAGCCCGACCAGCCCCGCGCCGCCCGCGGCCCCGGCGGCGAACGGAGCCGGCCTCCAGTTCGCCTGTGCCCGCCAGCCCGCAGAGCTGTCCATGATGCACTGTTCCTACTGGGAGCACGACAGCAAACACAGCGCCCTGCACTCCCGCATAGACATCTAGGGGGGCTTCGGCCGATCGCCCACCGCCCTTGCACCGGCTTCGCTGCCACTCTGCGATCCTGCCGCCTTCTCCTCCGTTCTCGGGTCTCTCCTCTCCAGCCGCGGACTTTCCTCTCTCTGTGCCTAAACTGTTGCGGTGGGGAAACGGCGGCCCTGCTCCGTGTGTAGTGTAAGTGTAAGAACCGTCCTACGAGGAGAAGGCGGTGTAAGTGCGAGAGCCCGTGGCCGGGGCGCTGCCGCTGGGAGAGCTCGGATTTACCGTTCGTTTCTTTGCTCGTGTGTGTGTGTGTTCGTTTGTTTGTGACACGGTTTGGTTTAGTTTTTTTTCTTTGGGGGGGGGGGAGGGGGAGCATGTAATTAAAAATAGGCTGGTTAGCCCTCAAAATTCTGCTCTTTTATCATTCAGCCGTAATCCTTTCGGGCTCAGCCTTGGGGAGAGTGAAAAGCTGAGCTTGTAAATAGCGGCGGCATTTCCATGTGTGGTGGTGCTGGCTGGTGAGGCCTAGCTGCTGCCGTGGTGCTCGTCCTCCTCTTCCTCTTCATCTGCTCTTTCTTTTTCCTCGGACTGCAAAACACCGCGCTTCCTCCGAGCCGCGGCTTTCTGTCAAAATAGTACTTAGGTGGGGACTTCTGGAGCAGAGGGAGATGTGCGGTATTGCCGGTTGTCAGAAACCAACAACCGAACCTGCCAGTGTCACTCGGGAAACGTTTCGGTGTCAGTAAAATATAGTTTTAAAAGGAGACAATGTCCTCTGAGGTCTTAAAAGTAATTTTATACAGGTCTAAAAAAATATATTTTGATGTTACAACAAAAGAAAAGAAAAAAAAAAAGACGGTTTCTTGTAAATTGGAATAATTTTTTTCCGTGTGCATATTATGAATAATAATGAAAGTTTAAACTGTCTTCGGGTGCTTTCGACCCCAAACCTGGCCCAAAATGGATTCTCTGGTAGGTTGTGCTTTCGAATGCTTGCCCTTTATTCTTAAAACGTTTTGATCCTTCGATTTTACATAGATTAATGTGAAGAAGAAAAAAAATAGCGTTTATAATAGAGGGGCCAGTTCGTAGCGATTTTGTAAACGTTTATGTAAGCTGATAGATGCTGTGGCATAGTACCATTTTGGGACCAACTTTTCTAGAGTGAACTAGCACTTTTATTGTACTTCTTAGCATTGTAAAGTCTCCAATAAAATGGCTTTCCTTCTTTTCAGATCGTTTTATTTCGCTCCGTTCCTCCGTGATAGGGGTCGAGAGGCGGCAGCGGAGAACGGGGCGGGCGAAGCGTCCCGGGGCCGTTCCGAGCAGCCCGGCCGGCTCCCTCCGGCCGCCACCGCTCCCGGCCCCGGTCCCAGCCCCAGCAGCGGCCATCCAGCGCTCGCCTCCGCCGCGGGGAGTACGAGGACTGTGCCGGGCCGGCGGATCGGCTCCGTTAAGCGCCGTGGCGGGAGGGATCCCGTGCTGTTTTGACGGCCGCCGCGGAGGTGCCGGGGCCGCTTCGTTGTCTCCACGGGCGCGATCTGGAGCGCCTCCGCTGTGGCACAAGGGCAGCCGCCGGCACCTCTCCCTTGTGCCCGGCGCCCCCGGGGCAGTGCCGGCGGCTGTACCCGACACCGACCTTGGCTCCGCTTTCGTTTTATCCCCGCCCGCTTGGGGCCCGCGGCA
>JBCJKH010067065.1:18636-62480 GCA_039877255.1 Loriculus beryllinus | reverse complement strand
GCAGTGTTCAAGGCCAGGTTGGATGAAGCCTTGTGTGGCATGGTTTAGTGTGAGGTGTCCCTGCTTATGGCAGGGGGTTGGAACTGGATGATCTTAAGGTCCTTTCCAGCCCTAACGATTCTATGATGCTCTGATTCTATGAACGTGAGGTCGAACAAAAACCCTGAGGACCGGGGCCAGGCGGGGCGGGACGCGGCGGGGCGGCCGCAGCATTGGCCACTAGGGGGCGCCGCGGTTGCACTCCCCGCGGTCCGCGCTGCTCGGTGTCCGGCGCGGCGCGGGGCTGCCCGAGGCTCTGCCCGCACGCATCCCTCCATCACCCCCGTGGCGGCCGTTGGCGATGTGAAGTATATAGGAATGTTTCGTGTCAGCAGCTTAGAAGTCCTTGTAAACATTGTGTTTTGTATAGAACTGAGACTCCTTGTGACCACTGTACCTTGTGTGAGATGTGTGGGAATGATCACGAGTGTGATAAATGTTCATGTCAATACGATGATGGAAGGGAAGAAGAAACAAAGGAGTGAGGTTTTCATAACACCGAGCCGCCGTCCCCTCATGGTGCCTCACTGCTCTCCTCCTGTCAGCCCCTTCGTTATCGGTCCCGGCCGGTCGGACTCGACTCTGTAACCCCGTTACCGCCATTCCAGTGCGCGGCCGCTGCTTCTGCCCTTCCCTCACCGCTCTGGAAACGGCTCCTGAGTTTGCTCCTTTCTGACGGTCGCAGCCTGGCCACTGGCAGGCAGGTACTGGAAGTGTAGGCTCCACGGCAGATCAGGTGTTGAAGAAGTCGGTTTCAGTGCAGTCTGCACTTGATCACTTCGGTTTTTTTGAGCCACATCGTGCTTGGAGAATGCAGCTTTCAAAGTGACTGATTTTAGTGTCTGCAGATAGACTTTCAGGTGTCAGTTTTGTATGGGTTTATATCAAAAAGGCAAAACCCTGATTTCCCTTGAAGATGTGAAATCGATGTTCTGAAGTGTGTTGAGCTTTTCAATTAAATCTGTCTTGCTGTTGCATTTTTTGCTATTTTTAAAACAAAATCAGGAGAGCGAAGCAATTCGTTTTCCACTAATTCTGCTCTGAGAAATGCCTACATGGGATTTATTTCGTGTGAAAGGTTTTTCTTTAATAAATGTTTTAAATCACCCTGAGTCAGACACTTACCTGAAAAATCTTCATTCAAATAATATTACATGTGTAAAAGGAGTCAAAACCTGTGTTTACATCAGCAGATGTCGGACAGCATTAGGTACAGTGTTCCCCATGCAGTCTTTAAATGCACATTTCAACTCAGATGTCACCGTAATTGCAGACCTCCAAGTTTATATTTGTCAGAAACTGGATGAATCAGAACTTTTTCCTTTTATTTGGACTATCCATGGTTTTTCAAGCGTTCCTAGTAAAACATAACATAGTCCTCACATCATTAGAGATTAATGATGTGTATCCAGACTCGAGTGAAACACAGTGTGTTTATATTTTGATTGCAAGCTATTAACTAAGTGATGTGTTATTGTTTCAAGTGATTTTCAACAGTGTGACTTCTTTTATTGTCCCTGTGTACAAGCAAGACACTTTCTTCATCCTCAGGAATATAAAGATTAAGCCTATGCTTTCACCATCAAAGCACTCAAATCCTGTTTCCTTCAGATGCGTTCATGCAGGATCTTTTAAGTTAAGCACCGGTTTAACTGAAGGTATTTTTGTGGGTGTAAGTAGGGCAATGATACATCCATTACTTTTAGGACTAGATTCAGCAGTATCTGCTGTGTGCATATCTATGCCTGTGTGCAAAATATATGAAGGCCTGGAAGGGTTGGTTTTTATTTTTCCTCCCTTTTTCTCTAATGTAGCTCATTTATGTGTGACATTTAAGTGTCAGACACTCCTCCTTGCTTTGCTAAAACAAGCTTCTTCCCGGTTCTTTCATTCCTAATGTTTTAAAAGTGCAGCTCCAAGACATTTAACGCATTTAAGATTACGTGGATTATAAAGTCAGTAATGGCTAATCCATTAGCCTCTAGTCACACTTCTCCTATCTCTATTTCGTACCTTTCTTTAGGGAATTCTCTGTACTTTCCACTGCCAGGATCCTGAGCAAACCTTTATGAGTAAGAGTAAGAGAAATAAACTTCTTCAGTGGAACAGATACATTCTGTTCTCTGAAAAATAACAGCTAGTGCTTTGTTTTGGGAGGATAGGTACATGCCATGCCTCTAGAACTGCACAGAGTATCTCCAGCTACCTGTCAGAGGCAGCTTAAAATCCACTTCTGGGAAACAGAAACCGTTGCTGAATTTAGGGCTGCACCTGGAGGTAGCTGTTTAAAGGCTCTGGTTTAAGATAGCCTCCACTGGCTTGCTCTCTGCTTCCATCTGAATTCCTTACCTGAGGGCTTTCTCTGGGGAGCTGCAGCAGGCCATCCATTGTCACCAACAGTGTTTTTTGTATGCAGTGTTAACAGTATTTATCTGAAGCTGCAAAACCTATTTTATATGGTCATTTGGTGAGTTTGTATGTTGTCGTTTTTTCTGGTCTTTAGTTTCGTCATACAGCAGTGAGTCTGAAAGTGCGTTGTATTCTGTGTTTCACCTTCTGATTGCTTGCTTGTAGTGAGATGTCCAACTGGATGTTAGCAAGATAAGGCTACAGGGGCCTTAATAGGCATATTAATATAGTTAATATAAATTCCTAGTTTATTATTTTATTATGTGTACCTTTAAATGCCATTGACGAAAAGGTGATACTGTACAACAAAAGTACAACTATTAACTAGCATGAAGTAGTCACATGTTTTTAAAAGCCAGGGTTTTTGCTGATTGAGGCTGCAGTAGGTGGAAAGCAGAAGGTGGAACACACCAGCATCCTCTTCTGGTAGAATCAGCAGCCTGTTGAGCAAGAAATGAGTTGAATCACCCTGTTTCCAACAATAGACTGTGGGAAATCCTTTGTTTATGGAAACTCCTGGTGCCACTGGATTTTCTTCTACCTGTGTAATGACTGGACTCCTACTGCCGCTTCTTTTTCTCACTTTTAACGGTTATGTTAAAATAAATTACCCAATATTTGAGTCGTTTCCATGCAGTCTGGACAGCACTTTTACATGTAGTGTAACAACAAAAGACTGATGGAGCTGGAGTTACCTCTTGAAGACCTCTTTGTACTCTTGCAGAGGACTCAAGTGATCGCGACCCAGGCTGACAGCCAGCTCAAGTGTCCCCAGCTCTGGGATAGCTCTCAAGTGGCCAGAGTGCCAGCATATTGTGCCTGCTTTCTCACTCCCGCTGTGCTCTCTGGATTAACAGGAGTGTTGGTGGTGAACTCTGATCACTGTATCAGCTCTTCAAGCATTCGGCTTGTTTGGGACTGTAAAACCTGGTGTAAATTTTTTGAAGTCCATGGGCTTCTCTAAATGAAAAGAATCACAATGTATTTATTGGAGATTGGTCTAGAGAATAGCAAACTTTGCAATGTTGCATTATTCCTGCCTCTCTTCTTCTGCAAGGAAAGAGAACCTGGGCTATTTTGTGTCTTTTAGAGGTGAAAACAAAGTGCTCAGTGTGGCAGTGGCATCTCTGGCAGAGATTGCTTCGTATTTCCTCTTGCAAGTTTTTGCTTTGCCAAACATCGGTTTGTCTTGCTTGAATCGTGTCTGCCTTTTGCTAAGCCTGGGCGCTGTGAGGGAGGGCAAAATCTAAAGCTGAGTAAGGTGGAAGAAAAACATAGATGTGTTCAAGAAGAATTTGAAGAGCCAGTTTAAGGATGCACAGAGTGGGAAAAGGCAGGGGAAAAGGTAAAGGACATGGTTTTAAGAAGTCATGAGGTCATATAGAGAGATGAGGAAGAGGCTGGTTGAAAGAGTGCTGGGAAAGAGGTGGTGTTTTGCTGGAACAAAAAGATGGAAATATTAAAAGCTGTATTGGTGCTGTGTTTGATCCCTCTTCTGCTCAGAACAGCATTCCCGTGTTGTTCTAGGTGAGTCATTTCTATCAACATGTCAGTGGCTGCTGACATCTTTGTTTTCTGATTGTCCTGCATGGAAACTGATTTAGACAATTATAGCTGTAAATTAAATCAAAGATAATTATAGTTGGAATACAGGAAGTGAGATTAAACATGTTCTTTGTTGGGTTTTGTCTGTAAAACTACATACAACTGATGTAGGTGTATGTCTTGATAGAGTTCAATATATAGATGTGTTAGTCATTCATGCCTGCGTGACTTCACACCTTGTCAAGTGATCAGTCTTCCTTTGGCAAAGAGGAGGAGTTCCTTGCACCATGTTCCTTGTATAAGAACAGTTTTGTCTCTACAGAATATACAGGAACTACTTTTATATTTGTTTTGTATTTTTGATAACATTTCCCTTTGGATGAGTTCACTGGGCAGGGGATAGGAGGAGATGCTTGTTCACTTTGTCAGTAATTTAGAGCAGATTACTTATTATCTTCATGGCCAAGTGTGTAGGATCTAATCCTGCAGAGGAACAGTTCCTTTCAGTGATGTAGGTCATATTCATTCCAAGTGTGCAGCTTGTGTGCAGAAAAGGAAAGAATCCTGTTTGAAACTGCTGTGCAGCAAAGTCCATGGGCTATGTTTGACTTGCAGGCTATTTAGAAGAATTCCAGTTTTGTCACTTAAAAGTCATTACATAACGCTGTAGTGGCTTGGGCAGTCTTCCTTGGTCTCAGAAAAATGAAAGGGAATAAAGATAGTATCTTTATAACCTGGCCTCTGCCAGCATAACTCTGTTGGCCGCAGGTCCTAGTAGAGAACGTTCTTGCCAATGTAGCCAGGTCATCTCTATCGACAAAGCAAACTAAAGCAACAAAACCCTTTATGTAGTGGTAGCTCCACCTGCAGTGGGGGTTCTGAAGGAATAGTGAGGTCAACCAGGGGATGTCATTCCACCCAGCTCCCATTCTCCTTGGTGGCAGTAGAACTGATTTGATGACCCAATCGAGTCTGTGTGGCATCAGTGACCTCCGCTGCCTGCAGTGACCGGGCTGTGCTTCAAAAGCAGTTTGACAGTTTTCTGTAGGACTAAGTAACAGGCAGACTACGAGTCCCATGGGATTCATGTGCTTTAGTTGGTTCAGGACTCTGCCAGTGACTGGCACTGTGATACCCATTACAGCACTGTCAGTGAAACAATTTTTGACATGGAACTTGTGAGTTTCATAGCACAAACAGCCTTGTTTGGTGCTGGTGCTTTCCTAATGAGCACTTTGCTCTTCTTTTTCTTCTTGTTGCACTGTCGTGACAACTTGTTTTAGGACAAAATCTGCTGACAATGCCCATATCTGCAACTATGACCTTAACTGTTCCAGCTGAGCTCAGAGTGTTTGCTCTCATGCGTGCAGGGCATCACTGCTTCCTGACTCTGAAATCTTGTGTGCTAGCCATGAATATTTTGAGACCCTCTTTTCATCAAGAAAGTCCTCTGGTGCACAGAAATAGCTCAGGAAGATGTTTGTGGAGTCTGCTGCCATGAAAAAAGAGTTCAGTGAAATGGATATATCTTTTCTTGGACTGGTAGGAAAGATGAAAGAGCTGTTTTAGTCTTTCACTGCATTTATCCTGACTCTATAACTGTCGAAGCAAATGAATCTATCATAAAGTTCACTTACAACATACTGAAATGCACCATCAACGGGAGCAAGTCAATTCCCTGGTGAAAGGCATTACACCTGTGCAATGTCTTCTCTCTCATGGAACAGTATATAGATTTCTGGAGAAATTGCTTAATCTTTAAAGTTTTTGTTAACATGCATGTTTCCTTGGCCATTGTTTTGGTACCTTGAATAACTAGAATTGCTCTCTATGCTTTTTCACTTGCTAGCTACTAATGAAGCCACTGCAGACTGATAATTCATCTTACAGAACTGTGGAATCATAGAATGGTTTGGGCTGGAAAGGACCTTAAGATCATCCAGTTCCAACTCCCTGCCATGGGCAGGGACTCCTCACACTAGACGGTGTCACCCAAGAATGTCCAACCTGGCCTTGAGCACTACCAGGGATGGGGCATTTAGAATCATAGAATCATAGAATTGTTAGGATTGGAAAGGACCTTAAGATCATCCAGTTCCAACCCCCCTGCCATAAGCAGGGACCACTTCTGAGCAAAGTATGGGCATTGTATCAAATCTTTGTCAGAGCTCAGGCAGGATAATAGGGGAAAATAGTGTGTCACTCTATAGTTATGCCTCTGCATATATGTAATGCCGTAGGGCTGACTAAAACTTTTATGGGCAATTTACTAGCTATGAAGTTCTTTAACATTTTAAAGTTTCTTCAGTGCAAGTTCTTTGATGTAATTCAGAATGCTCCATCCTACTGCCATCTCCAAACAGTAATTCAAACAGTATTGCCCTGTTGTAGGCATGTTCTCTATTTCCTGCAGAAACTGGGACACGGATGCATTTCAGCACATTTCTGATATTTACTTTGTAATATTTGCTTTTTTGTGTCTGTCTCTGTATGTGTTGGGCTCAGCATTTGATGGAAGCCGCTTCTTTATTTTCCCAGAATTAGTAAGCTGTGTGTATAGTTCATTGCAATAATATGTCAGAGTCCACAATTGATGAGCTGCAATAAAAATATTGTTTTAGTGAGCAGTATATAAAGAAGTAGGAGTAGTGTTTTGTTTCATGTGGGTTATATAGCACATCCTCAGTAGTGTGTCTGAGTGTCTTGTAGCACGCATGAAAACACGTCCTGCTTTTTGGAGACTAAACCCTGGCAACCCTTGCACAAGAACATAGGTTTGTTTGTCTTCTCTGTGGTTACTTACATTTGTCAAGCTAAACATTCTCCTAAATATTTGCAGTGTCAACACTGCAGTTGCTGAAATGGCCCGTGGCCTGTGTGGGGAGGAGTGGGGCAGCAGGGGCAGCACTCTGCTGGTTAGCAGAGTGAGGGCTTGGGGGAGAAGAAATGTTCTGGACCTAGGGCCATTACATGGAACTGGGAGCTCCATAGGCAGACTGGCAGCAGGGATAGTATTTAGAACCACAATGCCAAAGAAATCCTCAGAACCCTGGAGTAATTGGAAAGCTGTGTTTGTTATGCTGGGCAGCAGTGCTGCCCAGAAGGTAACGAAACTAGCTTGGCCTTAAGGAGGACTGGATACTGTAGTCAGCTCTAATAGCAGCCTGTGTGGTTGACCTTGACAAATTGTTTTACTCTGTGCCCTGGGCTATTGTCCCATGTTCATTAATACCACTTTTGTACAGTACCAAATCACCTGGTAGCACACTCTCATCACATAAGCCAGACCACATGATACCATGTTTGTGCTGGCTGCGTGCTGGTTGCAGAAGGACAGACGCTACCTGATGGAGCAGAACTCAGTGTAAAATTAGCACTGGCAGGGTGGGTTGCACTTAATGAGTGCGTCATGCAGCTGCAGTGGTTTTGATCTTGCCCTAGACATACTGAAACTGAATTTACTGACTAGTTCAACCACCAGCTCAGTCATGTGGACAGCATCCCCTATCTCTGTCTGGGAAGAGATTGTTTTTTCCTATCTGAAGCAATTTGAAATCAGGGTTTTTAATGATTTTATTTTAATACTAGGGATTGTACTTGGCAGTCTGTACTGTTTCTGGAATTCCAGAAGGTCACAACAGAGAGCAACCGAAAGTCTTTGTGGTTTGGATCCCTGCTTTTCTAGGCAATGTCTGCATGTCGGAGTCATCAGGAGTTAACACTGTCTGGCTTAGTTTAGCCAAGAGGAAGAAGATAAAATTATGAAATGGAATGAAAGTGTAAATTAAAAGGCCATCTGCATCTTGGACCATGGAGCATTATTTGTTTTGTTGATGAAGCTTTAAACTGGCAATGCTGGAGTTGTAGTTTCAGTCCATCAGTAGTGAAAACAGTCTGTCAAATAACCCGTCTCATCTAAAAAGCTCCTGCTGACAGTCCAGAGATTTAAATGCTGGGCCAAGGGGTGGGAGGTGGGGGGTGAGTGCTAAAGATGGGATGATTCTCAGCAGCAGGGATTTAGACTTGGAATTAATTTCTCCTGCTAATTGAACACACCCAAGTTGATCAGTGTCTTTGGGGAGGCAGTCCTGGAATGCCTTCCCTAAAATGTCTCCCTCCAAATGTTCAGTGTTTTTTTAATTAGGGTAATCGCTTCCAGAAATTATATGTTGGGTATTTTAATATTCCTCCCCCGAAAGTTTAAATGTTTGGTCACTTGTTTAAAACCATTTACTCTTCTAATATGTTTTTTTAACTGACCTTATCAATAAAAATACTCAGTTACACAGATTTTCCCTCTGCAAAATTCTTGGCAGCATCATAAAGAATCACAGATAAAATGTTGCTTGGAGCATTAACTACATCACACTTTTTTGTGGCTGCTACTACCCTGAATTTGTTTATGTAAAACAATTTCAGCTGAGAAGGAGTTAGTAGAAGTTGCTACTCTCATTCCTAGCTTCCTCATGGATTATTTGGGACTTCGCTGAGCTGTCCAATACTGGGCGTAAGCAGGAGTGTGCATGTAACAAGTGACATGTAGTTTAGAATGTACCAAATTCTTGATTCTTTCTAATGGGTTGTTCTGTTTTAACTTTCACAGACCTGCATATTTAAGGCCTTTGTTAAAATGAGAAGAACTGACAGTTTGTGGAGCATTTCTTTTAGTTTTTGATGTTGGGATTTAAGAGCAGCTTTTTGATGTTTATTTCATTAAAATATATAATGGATTTCTCATGATTTTTAACACATGTGCTCCACCTGCTCTGCAAATGTTGAATTGTCTTTCTCACCTTTCATATTGCTCCTGTTGGTGGGAGGCAGTGCTTTGATTTCAAGGGAGCATCATGACTTCTTTGTGTCTGTGATTTGCTGTAGTATCTAACTGCCTATTTTAGTGCTCACTAAAATAATGATTAAAAAGTCTGCTTAATAGCATGTATGCATTTTATTATCTTTCCAACTTGAGTAGAGGTTTCAAAAGGACCAAAATCCTGCCAGAAATCAATACCAGATGTCATGGTATCTCCCAAATGTGGCCCCGTTGGTGATAACCTACTGTGAGTTATAAACACTGCTTGATAATAAGGGTTGGCAAGTTGGGCTCATTTCTGGGCTCTCATCTTACTTAGCTATGTGCATTGCCTGCATAAGCTGATTTAACCAGCTGAAGTATTTCTCTTAGACTTGTGTGTTAACACTGACAGTGAATGAAAAATATTTTAAATGAAGGAACAAAATAAGTGTGTCCATCAGATACACTCCACACTTCCTTTTAAAGTGTAAAGTTCCCATGTTACCACACACTCACGCATACTACACCTGATAAATTCCACAAAACCAGAGAAAGGAAAAGCTCGGTATTGTTCCTTCTCTTAACTCTTCTGTCTCTTTTCAAATGTTTATGCCACTGTTCACAGTGCTTATTCAGCTAGATGCTCATCCTCTGGTCAAAGCTGTTGTGTTGCTGTGTTTTCCTCAGCAGTTTGTTATATGGGGAGAGGAGAGGACAGTAAAGGCTTGGATGCAGTGGTGAGTTTTACAAGGGATGTTGGGAGATGGCAACTCGAGTAGGGAAACCTTACAGGGTGTGGTTTTGTGGTCTGTGCTAATTGTTTTAATGAAGAAGTGTGGGCTGAAGATGAAATGTTTCCCTATGGATATTTTTATGCTTAGTTGGAGGTGATCAAGGGATACAGGTAAAGGCTGAGCTGCACTCAAGTCAGTCTACTAAAACTGTCTGTTGAAACAGGGCGTTCCTGGACTTAGCTATGAACACCACCACTGTATGCTCTTACTCCCTGCAGGACAATCCCACCTTCCCAATGCTGTCTGTTCAGTTTCACTGACTGCTGGGGCCACAGCCCTCATCACCACTTCTTTTCCACAAAATCATGTTGATTATGTTCAGTTTAGTGGGCAGCATCCTCTTCTTCTCGCTGCCTTCCCCTCTTACAGCCTGCTTAGGCTTTAGAATCCATTTCTTATTTTATTTTGACCAAAGCTAGAGTTGGCTGTTGTTAGTTGCTAGCACTTAGAGAAGATTTACAGAAGCATTGCTTTTTCTCCCATCCACACAGTGCATAATATCTCCCAGCAGACAAAATCTGACAGAGCAGTGGAGATCTGTGAACAGTGTCTTAAAAGAAGATATGTCCATGAGATGGATATGCATAGAGCGGCCCCATCAGTTACAACCATGTGTGTTAGCTAACCCTCAGTGAGCTAATTAGGCCTGGTTGTACCTCGTCCTCCTTAATTTACCACAGGTTTGTATATGACTGGCCTCCTTCATCACTCAAGCGTATAGACATCTATCAGACAAATCCCATCAACCAGGTTTATATGCACAGCATGGACAATTAGAGTTGTAACATGTATTACAGCTCAAAGTGATTTCAAAACCCCACAAAACTCAAACCCCAACTCCTTTTATTAGTCCCTCCTCGTAATAGTTCTTTTCAATGGTTATTTGTCTGTTAAATTTTTAATAGAAGTACAGTGTTTTATGTTAAGGAGAAAATCCGGTTGGAGCAAAAAGCACCGATAGAGGATCACAGGTGTGGCTTTATTTCTCTTCAAGGCGAAACTGCCAGTTAATTCAGATAAGAGGTGACTTTAATAGTAGGGTGTACAGTCATGGATGGAACAGAAGTGCTTGTGTCACATAAAAACAAAGAGCCATTTAATGAAATTATCCAGCAGCAGGTTTTAAACCAACAAAAGGAAGTAACTTTTTACAAAGTGAATAATTACATTGTGGAATTAATTGCCACAGGATGTTATGGAGACCAGAAGCATTAATGGGTTCAAAAAGCTACTAGACAAATTAATGGAAGAAAAACTCACTGAGAGCTATTAGATGCGAAGATTCAAATGCAGTCACTGTTTTGGGAAATCCCTAAACTGCAAGTTGCTAGAAGTAGGGAAAGTATACGATGGGAAACAAGGGAAGATCTTTCTGTTTGGTGCTCTTGTTATACTCCTATTCCAGCTTTTTGCTTCTACTGCTGTCAAAGACAAGAGCATACGCTCTGTGGATCTTTGGTCTGATGCAGTACTTACATCTTTATACAGCAGAAAACAGAGTGACCACAAGCACTACTTCATGCTGTAATTTATGTTGACTGGCTGCATAGCTTTAGATGAGCAACTTTTATACTTCGTTTCAAACCTATTTTGGAATGTAATTCTATCTTAAAACTATCTTTTGCCTCAATCATTTTAATATTTGGAACATCTTCAGGGTATCTAATAATTTATCTCACTGTTCTTACTCATATAGTGGTTGATTTAAAAACTAAGTAAATGAACAGCTCCTGCTCTGGGCATTGTTACATAATTGAAAAATTCTTAATCTCAAAGCTCACTTCAAATCTCTATCATATAAAACCACACAAACCGTTTAATAATTAGGTACTAGCAGATAAATTCCAGCTTGAAGTTAGCAGAGCTACACCCTCTTGGACTAGGGAAGGGTTGAATCTTCAGCTAGATCCTTGTCTAGCAGCCCTTTTTCTCCTTTAATGCCCAAGAAAAACTTAATAACTTGTTCTGAATAGCAAATCTCACTTGTAATATTGACAGAAGGAGGTGAACTACAGCTCTGGGTGAGTAGCTGCGGGAACTCCTTATAAGTTTGATGAAATTTCAACTTAAGTACTTGTCAGTGTTCAAGACCAGGTTGGACAGGGCTTTGAAAAGCGTGGTCTAGTGGAAGGTGTCTCTGCCCATGGCAGGGGGCTAGAACTAGATGAGCTTTAAGGTCACTTCCAACCCAAACCGTTCTATGATTCTATGATGAAATGTTTCCCTAGATGTTTAGGTACCATCCAGTGTAGGGTTTTTACTCATTTTAATAGATGAGAATCTAAAAGTTTTAAGACCTGGATCGGTGAACATAAAAATACCTTTTATATCCTCATCAACAGTGTTATAAACTAGAAACGTGGGCCTGCTGAGCTTAAATATATGGTCAACTAAGCTGAAGTTAATAGCACTGTCAGAAAAAAGAAGATCATTATTTTACATGCACTTTCCCCACTTGAGGACATTGTAGCTCCATCATTTGGTAACTCTTCTCTAAACATGTTTTGCCTCTCTTAGCTTCCTGTTTCTCAAACTAAAAGAACCCATCTGCTTCAGCTTCTATAGTCATGAGCCCGTGGCCCCTTCCCAGACTCCAGTTTCTCCACACATCTCTTGAACTGAGGATTCTGATACTGTATGCCGTATTTCAACCATCACCAAGTCAGTGCTTTCTGTAGAGGTAAAGTAACGTCCTTTGTTGTTCTGGCCACACTGCAGATAATGTAGTCAGTAGGCAGTTTGCCTTATTAGCAGTGAGAACATTTCCTCAAATTTCCCTTGGCATCTTCCATAGCCTCTCTGTCCTTTGCAGCAGAGCTGGTACAAAGCCAGCCTGTTCCTAGCATGCACTGATGCATGGAGTTACCTGCCTCTAGAAAAGCTGCAGAACTTTTCTTCTTCAACTCAACATTTCCAGTCCTGTGTTTCCTCAAGGTCCTCGAGCATTGGCTAGAAGGTTGCTGGGAGTGCATTGTATTTCATCACCCAGGTTATTGGTGAGGATATGGAACATTTTTAGCCCTGCTGTTCACCACTGTAATACTCTGCTTGGTACTGGCTACCACCTGGATATCAAACCAATATTTACTGTGAGTGTTACCCTCTGAGCCCAGCTGTCCCAGTAATTTCCAGTCTACTACCAGACCATTTGATTACATCCACCGCTCTCTCCACATCTGCCTTTCAGGTCAGTTCGTCATGTAAGGCAATCAGTTTGATCAAGCATGAACTGCCCTTTGTAGTCTGTGTTGATTGTTACTGATTACCTTTTTGTTCTCTGCGTGTTTGGAGGTGGATTCCAAAAGGATGTGGTATATAATCTTCCCAGGGGGTGAGGTGAGACTGACTTGGAGTTTCCCAAGTTCTTTTTCTCAGGCCTTTCTAAAGACAGGCAGAGTGCTTTTTCCAGTTTGCAGGGGTCTGCCGCAATGATTGTGCTTCTTTTGGAAGCTGCAGGCAGGATTCTTGGAGTCATATCAGCCAAGTCTTTCAGATGAATCTTGTCTGTCCTCATAGCTTTCAATATGGCCAGCTGCTCTACCTTATTCCTGACTTGTTGTACCTAACCTGTTCCTTCCCAAACCAGCCTAGTACACCTGGAAATCTAGGAGTAATCTTTGTGAAGGCTGAGGCAAAAATGCATTCAGTACTTCAGCCTTTGCTATGTGCACAACCACTAGGTTGTTTCTGCTATTCAGTAACATCCCCACATTTCCTCTGAACTTACACAATTCCCTCTTGCTGCTGTTTATATCCCTCGCTTGTTTTAATTCTAAATGTGCTTTGGTTTTCTCCATTTATTTCCTAAGTACCAAAGTAGTGCTTTTCTAATTCTTTTTTGTTGCCTGTTCTTGTTTGCTGTATGCTGTCTGTTTGCATTGCAGTTCATTATGAAGATCCTTGCTTAGTCAAGTGGCTCTTGTACTGAAATTTCCAGTCATCTTGTACAGCAGGATTATCTGTTCCTGAACTCTCAGTAAGTTTTCTATAAACACCAGCTATCCTAGGCACCTTTTGCATCAACTTCCCAGGAGATTTCTGCAGAGCCATCTCCCGAATAACCCAAACTCCACTTGCATAAAATCTTCTGCTTACCTTCCCAATCTTCTGGATCCTGAATGCAGTCATCTGATCACTGCTCCCAAGCTACTCTCGGTGACCACATTTGCCACTTGTTCTTCCTTGTTTGTACACAGAGGTCATGTAAAGTATTACCTTTGTTTGAGCTCTCTAGTGTTTACATTAAAAGCTATCAATAATGTAGTCTAGAAATACCCTGGATTGTTTGCACAATGCCATGGTACCCATGTGGTTAAAATCCCCAGAGAAGACCAGGGCTGGTAACTGGGTTGCTTTTGGTAGTAGTTTGTAGACAGCCTTATCTGCTTTGGCCCCTTGAGCAGGTAGTGTGTACCAGGCTGCTGTGTGGCCAAGGTTGCTTTTGCTTTTGACTGAAAGATTTTTGTCAGATACATCTCTGGTTCCACACTGGACCTTTGCACAGGCAGAGAGATGTCTTGTAAGTAAGTGCAACTGCCCTTCTTCACTGCTTGTTCTCCTTGAAGACCCCCCATGGCACTCTTCCAGTCATGGATGCTGTCCCATTTCATCTTTGTGATCCTGATCACATCAGAACTCTTTGACTGTGCCAGACTTCCAGTTCTTCTTGTTTGTTGGCCAAGCTCTGTGTTAGTTCCCAGACACCTGAGGTAAGCCTCTGCACGCCCTCCCTCCAAGTGGAAATGTGTAACTTTCCTTGTGGCCTTTTCTCACACTTTCTCCTCCCTTCCTTTCTGTCTGGGCCAAGCACTCATTCCTCAGTGAATTTTATTTTAAAGCCATCCTCACTGGAATAGGAGGTCTCTTCACAGAGATGTTTTTCTCTTTGCCAGGTGGCTTCCAGATCCTTGTAACAGTGCATCTTCACTGGATGAGGCATTGTAATCAAAGAAACCAAAGTCCTGCTGGTGACAGCAGCTGTAAACCAGGCATCACTAGACTGGTTACATCTGCTAGCAAGGCCTCTCCATTGACTAGAAGGGTTGAAGAGAGCTCTACTGGGATTTATGCCTTCTCATATTGCTCTGAGCTCTCTGTTCTATTTGAGCTGCTCAAAGTTTTCCTTGGCTGTGTTGCTTCTGTTCCACAGGGGTTAGCAGCAAGAAGCAGAATTTGGAAGCCTGGGTAAGTGTTGTCAATTCCTGTGCCATATGAGTGATCTAGGTTCTGGGCAAGCAACAGACTCACCTGGAAAACAGAGATGGATTCTTCTGTTTCATACAGGGGAGCATCATTAGCCACTACCACCAATGCTTTCTGTAGTGCTAGTATGGTATCCAAAGACTTGACATACCCACTCAGAATTTTCTTCTCAAACATCCTCCACTGTTACTGAAAATGGACATCTGGAGGAGGAATCAGAGCTGTACTCCTGTTACCTGAAGTCAGAGGCTTCCAGCTTCCACCCTCTGCAAGTTTGTGTCCTCTGGTCCTTCAGTCATTCCTTTCTTCATTTCATGCCTTTCTTAAGGGGGTTATGTCTTGGAGGAATTTCTTCGGAGGTCCTGCTGGTGTCTTGTGTGGCAGCCCTGATGCAGGGAAGGCCCCTGACCTCTCTTGGCAGCTCCTCACTGAGCATAGCACTGATGTAATGAGAGCACACCTCCCCGGCTCTCTGCCCCAGGGAGGAGCACTGTGTGTCTCAGCAGTCCAGAATGTACCCTCAGCACATCTTCAAAGGCTGAGGTTGCCAAGAGTACCAGCAAAGCTGTGCTGGTGACATGTGCTCCGTTATCACCATTTGTGAGCAGCTTCAGTTGGTGACATCTCTGGGATTTCTTTACACTCCCTGCAATCCAACTGCCGTATTAACTGCTTTTGTGTCCTGATGGTAGGGCACATTGTTGCTGGTGTTCCCTAGGGTGCACCATCTCATCTCTAGATTAGTAGGAAGGTGATGCAGGTTAACTGCCACTAGTGAGACTCCTACCTGGCTGGGAGCTCCTTGTGCTGCCAGTTAGCTCCCTGCCCTGTTTGCTTGCCTTGTGATCACATCACACATGACTTCCTTTTGCACTGAACAAGGGTTAGAAGGTAGACATGAGTTAGCCATGTGCTTTAGGACTGGGAGTAGCAATCCTAGTTTTGGGATAAGCAATTTAGCGTGATTTATACAGAGATTGGTTCTATGTGCTTCCACAATAACCATTCAGTAAAGTAAATACATGTTGTTATTTTTTCATGTGAGGTATTTTTAGTAAATCCTCAGTGCCTGTTTTATTGAATGACTAATGCATTTTGGTACATCTGAATTAGATCTATAGTGAGTCATTTTGTTTTGTAATGACATATTTAAATGTTTAAATCTCTACAGAAATTAAATATTGTAAAAGACTTTAACCTTTTGTCCTGGGGCTTGGTTTGTGCCTGTATTATATCACCACAAGGCTCTGCTATGTGATGAACCTTCTGCTTACTCCTGTAAGCTGAAGACTAACAGAATGTTGTGCCAGAAAAACATTTCTGGAAACCATAAAAGGGCCAGTGTGGTTTTGCACAACCCGAATTTTGGGTTTTTTTGAATCAGATCTTCCCCTGCTTGCTGTGTAATGTTGTTGCATTTAACATTTCACAATACAGTTGTTGGACTCTTCATTTTTCCCAAGCACCGTTCCCCCAACATTGCTAACATTTTCCTTCCTCTCTTCACAGACTGTAATCACTTCACTTTTGGAAATTAAGGCTGTGTTTATGGGGAAGGTTCTGCCAGTGACAGAACTAATGTAGCTGTATCAGTAGTCCGTATTCCCTGCATTCTTGCTTTTCGTGTCCTTTCTTTTGATAGGGTTTTCTTTTGTATTGTTTTATTCTGTTTAACTCTCATGTAGGACATGGAAGCTGAAATGAAATAAAAGGATCTGCAAGTTTTATACCAGAATAACTGTAAAGTAAAGATAAACATTTATTGCTTGAGTAGACCAGTTGAACAACCTTCCTTGAATTACTTTGTCATGTGTACTACTTCTTGAACTACTTCTTTCCTAGACTGCTATCTTTCTTTTATCAGCTCACGATGCCCTTAGAGTCCTTGAGCAAATGCCTGTTATACCAGGCTGTCCTTATTTTGAAATACCTTACAAGCTTTCACTTGTGCTTCATTATCCTGCGTTTGTAATCTCTGTTTCTCCTGATGTGTGGTTTATATTGCGTCTTTGCTTCTGTGCCAGGTCCATCATTTATTCTGTGAGCTCTTTAGGGCAGAGAGCTGTTCATCACATCATATGCTTTTTGAAGCCCGTATCGTATTTTTAGACTCCAAAGAACGATCATCAATCATTTTGAAAGACCAATATCCCTTTATTCTTCTAGCTATGAATACTGTTTGAGGCTTCTTCCGGCCTTCTCTAAGCGAGGAGTCACAACTATCACAGAAAAAAGTTGGTTTTGTACTTGCACAAATGGGTTGCATTGTGGCAAAGGGTTTGAAAAAGAAACTCCAGCCCAAAAAGCAAACAAATAAAACACCTAGCTCTCACCATTGTGCTAGAGAGCTGGTAGTATATGTGAGAAGAATGGTGGATATTTGTGGTGGTAATTCTGAAATGATTGTGCCTTTCTGCTCTGTGAATATGTAAAATACAGAGGCTGGGATTTTCAGAAGTACCTACATGATGTAAGAACCCTGCAGAAAGAAAATGAGAGGCTGAAGCCACAGCTGAATGGTTGGGCAATAACCTGGGATGTGGGAGAGCCAGGTTCAAGTACTTGCCTCAATTATCTTTTAATTAGTTATACAAAGTGGAATAACTTCAAACAGGAGAGATGGAGATGTCTTACCCCTGAATACCCAATAGCCTATGGGCAAGGACAGCTAATATGGGATGAGCAAAGATTTGAAAACGGGTCACTCACCTTCCTGATGACTCTTTTAACCACTAAGATATTAAATCTGATAGTGTGTGGATTTCTCTCATCGTTGTTTATGAGGAAAGATTTGCCTGGCTTAAACAACTGACTCAGGGAAAGGGTTTGTGGTGGAGGCACCCGTTGCCATTAGAGAAATAGGACTCCCTGTCTCTTAGACAATCTTTGCTTAGACAGCTGGCTTGGATGGGTCTTGTTTTTTTTTTACTTTTCCTTTTTCCATGCATTTTATGAAAAGTCTGACTGATGTAGGGAGGGGGTTGTGTTAGGTAAGCAGGATTTCTAAAGTTTACATGATACAATTTGCATCTTTGCTACAACTTGAATCTTTGGGTTCATCTACTCATCTGTCACAAAGTAGGGACTTAGAATGGTGCTGACACACTAAACAGAAGGGTGCAAAGGACTTTTAGTAGGGCTGACATTAAATAGCAGACATAAAGACATTGTTAAAATATATTTACTGCTGAAGGAGGAAACCATGCTAATACACTAATTAAATCATCTTGAGAGACTCATAATTATCTCTGCAGGATCCGCATCCATTTGATTTGTCCTAATTCAGAGTCATCCTCATCTGCAATCTCTTGCCCAGATGGAGCATGGAAATCGACGCAAGCGTTCCTAATATGCAAATAGAGATCTGCAGTTCCACTTCAAAGCGGCAGCTTCTGAAGTGGGAGGTTTAATTATTCCATTTTGAGTTAGTGACTCTGCAAAAGAGGGTTTTTTTTTTTCTTCTGCCAGTGAGTTGTGTGTTCTTTTTTGTTCCGTTTTGTTACCCAACTTTGCAGGAGGCATGTCTCGTTCTGTCATGTGAACAATGAAACAAGTTGACCAGTTCATGATCCATCTGTTTACTGATAGTAATCCATAACTTCCTCAGGGAGTTGCTGGTCCTGTTCTTGGGTTCTTTTGCATATAGTATTTTATATAGCTAGGTGAGATTCCTCATTGCTCATCACAGGAGTCTGTCGTGAACTTGAGAAACGAGGGCAGATATCAAGTGCCCTGTATTTTGTAGAGTTGAGCTGTGCCTGCTGTCAAAACCTAAATCCTTTGGGCAAAGAGAACGTGCTGGTGAGGCTGGTGGAGAGCCGAAAGTCACGAAGCAAGAAATATTATCATGTGTCTGTATAGTGCATGGCAGGAGACAAAACCAAAGGGAAACAGTCATGATGGGGATTGATAATGGTTCATTTACAGGAACCTGCCAAAATAGCAAGCGATCGGCTGAGGAACAGCTGAAGTTTCATCTGATTGTGAGTAACTACAGAACAGCATCAAGTCAAATTTAAATATTTTGCTGCAACATATAAAGAAGATCCCTGTTGAAGGGTGAGATGCAGTTATAAGGGTATAGTTAGGGTGAGTTAGACTGTTCCACTGGGATGGTGCATTTTCACTTTATAATGAGGTGACTTAGAAAGGTCACTGACAGTTAAAGAAGGTGCACTCTCAGGACAAAATATTCCTGGGTACCAGTGGATGTACCTGGGACAACATGTACTACAATACCCTGTGAAGAGGTCGGCACAGCCTGCCATTCCTGTGAGACTGCTGACCTGTGCGTGCAGGGGAGGCAGTGAGGCAAGCACTCACTCCTTCTGCTTCCTAAATCCTTTGCCAGTGACTCAGGAGCTAGTGTTCAGTGGGAATGTAATATATAAAAGGAAGAATGGAGGCATCCCATAATTAGGGCTAAGTAATAAGAGAGAAATCAGTTTAGCATGTGATATACAGTGAGTGAGTCAGAGAAAAAAAGGAAAAGCATGCTTGATGGAGATACAAGAAGGAGAGTGCGTTACTGAAAAGTTGTGATGAGATGAGCTTCAAAAGAAGCTAAAAAAGAGAAAGCGAAGTAATATTTGAAAGAGGAAGGATGAGTTTAAAACCAGTACTATGTATAAGAGCTAGGGCTGTAAATTCGGGAAGATGTAAGAAGTTCAAATGGCAGGGGAGATGTGATCAGAGCTGGCATAGGCTGAAAAAACCAGAGGAGAAAAATTTGATAGCTTTGTAGAAACTGAGAGACAAGGAACAAATGTATTTATTGAGTTTGCAGATATCAGAAAGGGAATACTCGTGTGCACAGAGTGATAAGTTTAGAAGAAAATCACTCCTTTTTCCATGTTTTTAAATCTCACCGTAAGTGGCAGTTTCTAGTCATGGACAACATCAAATTCCAGGGATTGTCAGCCAGCATAATAGGAATGGGTTTGATAATGAAAAAATACTGAGTTTTTTTAGTATTACAGCCAAACTCATGCTGGTTTGACTTACTGTGTAAGTTCTGATGGAGACAGACAAGATTTCTGCTCCATAAACTTGTTCTGTTAGCCAAGATGGGACTCTCACGCAGAACCATATTCTTCAGCCTTAGAACTGCAGTTGAGGACTCTCCTTTTTTCCCTGTTTTTCTCACCCTGCTGTCACATTTTGCAGACATGAGTAAACTAATACAGCTGTCACACACCAGTCTCATTTACAGAAATAGTTGTTCTAAGCTGTTTTGAATTAAAGTTGGATTTTAATGGCTTCCAACAACATGTAACAATCAAGGGTTTATGTGTAATAGGGGAGTCTGTATGGGCTGGAGAGTTGGAATATGATTTCATTTTTAATCACAGTTTTAAGCCTGGATTGACACTTTACATTTAGCCTTAAAGAAAGGCATTGCATATAAATTGCAAGAGAGCTGCAAACCAAATGTTTCTGATTTTTTAAAACCACTTCTTGTGTGCTTTGTATTCTGCAGTCAGCTATCAGGTTGCATCCAGTATCCACCTTACAGTTAGGTATTACTATTGCTAGTATTGTGTTTAATTACAGCTTATTATGTTGCTCACAGTTTTTTGGGTTTCCTTTAATGTGGAGAGTATGAAGCAAGCTGATTTTGACCTAAAATGGAGAATTTAGTGTAATAACTGTAATGAAAAAGCTGTTCAGGTTTCATCTCAGCACCCAGTTTTGTGAGGTTCTGTGATGCTCTGGAATCAGGATGTTGGGCTCAGTTGTGCAGGGGGCACAGGTGTCGTAGCACAGAAACAGAGGGTTGTGAAGGGGTTTGTGGGCATCATCAGAAAGGAAGTTGTTTTTAAACAAGGATTTTGAAGAAGGATTTAAAGAGATATTCACAATGGTTTATGAGAAGCTTACCCACAGCAGGAGGACCAGGAGAGGGAAAGTATTGAATACATTTGTTTTGAGAATCAAGCAGGTAGAATGACAGGCACTGACATCGTCAGTTACCCACTTGCAAGAACCAGCTTCTTGCTGCTCTGATAGGTAACAGGAAAGGTGTGTATAAGCTCCAGGGATTTTAGGAAGTTGATGGGAAGGATGTGTAGAGCGGTACCATAGACAAGATTAATCCGGGCTGTTACACAGCACATGTCTTTACAAAAAACCTGGTGAGTGCAGAGGAACACAGAAGCGACTTAATCTAGCACACTAGGAGCAAAGGCCCTTCGAATGCTAGTTTTCTGCTACAGTTCTGTTTCTGAGGCTTTGCTCAAGCTTCAGTAATAACAAAGCTGGGACCTACGGACCAAGAGGAGGAAAAGAGCTGCAGTGGAAAATACCAGTCTGTCAGATGCTCTTATGACCACTAGAGCCTACAAAAACTAGAGAACTCAGACTCCTATCTAGCAAAAAGGGTGCGTTAGCATTCCAGAGTGTCCTGTGCAACAGAAAAGAGTTACTTGTGCATGTTAACAGGAAAGCAAAGAGTGTTTGCCAAGACAAGGAAAGAGGTGTAAGCTGTCAGCTAGAACTGGTAAGTCAAGAAGGATAACAATGGAAGCAAGGCCTGGGATTTAGTGGCTATTAACTCTATTGAGGGCTTTCCTAATAGGAAGCTGGAAAAGAATATATCGCTAATAATGATTGAAGAATGTGATATGTGGAAAGGGTCAAGGGAGAGACTTGTCTCTAAGACATGCTCAGTAAAGTGCAAAATAAAAGGCAGTTTTGCCACAGAGCACATGCTGAGCATGTGCAAGTGATGTGTCCAGTACCCGCTGCAGTGCGAGGTAGGTATTCTCAGTTTATAGGGAAATTAGGGGGCTGCATTGCACTAGTTTTTTTCCTGCTTAGTGCACCTCTGCACCATCAGTGTGTTCACTGTTCTGTGTTAAAGGTGGAGGTAATCCTGAGGGAAGTATTGCCATCCTGATCCATGTATTAAAATAGATACATGAGTTTGGTGAGTGGAGGCTCTAAGTGTCAGCCAGGATATATGTTTTTCAACTACAGTCAATTCAAATAAAGCATGAGTCTGTACTTAAGAATTCTTACTGCTGTTTCCCAAAAGTGTAAAGATTACTTTTAGTCTTAATGAAAAATGACAAAGTGACTCACATTGCTGTTTTGGAGAGTATGAAGCAGAAATGCTGTCAGTGCTGAAGAACTTTTTGGAGACAAGAATTTTGTCAGATGAATGAAAAAACCTGAGAGGAGTAAAAACTGAAAAAAGCCTGCTTGACTTTTTCAAGGGAGGTCTATCCAAGGAAGATGGAAAACCTCCCTCTGGAAAACCAGCTGATTTTAACAGTACATGCTGTATGCAGGTCTCCAAAGGGTAAGTTATACTTTGTATTTAAACAGCTGGCACAAATCAATGGTGTTTTGTAGGAGCTGGTGAAAGTAACACTGAATTGTACTTGTTTTAGGATTTAGCCTCTATTTCCACACTATGGAAAACATGGGGTTTAGAGATCTCAGTCAACCAAGCAGAGCCATACAAGAGTAAACAGGTTGTAATCTGAAATCACCTTAGGGCCTTCTTCTGCTCCCATTGAAATCAATGTCTAAATTCCCCTCAGTTTGAGTGGGATATTAAAATAATCATAAAAAAGCTCTAATATCCATGTTAATGTATTTTCTAAATATGTGAATTAATCAGCAGCTTGGTAAACTGGTTCAACAGCCTGATGCATTTGCTGAATCAACCTTGCTAAAATAGATGCACCATCTGCCTCGCAGTTTCTAACATGCTGTTAAAATAAAGCAACATTTTATGGTTTTGCTGTTACAGGCCTTAATCTGTGCTCAGGCAAAATTGCTTAGATCAAGATGTTGTGTATCTCTAGTGCACCAAAATTACCTTGCAAAACTATGTTTGTGGCAGAAATTTCATATAAAAGGAGAAGGGGTTAGTGAATTTATGTACTTGCTTCTCCGCTGTGTCTTGAACCATATTTTTTTGGTGTTTTCATAAATGTCTCCAGAATACTGTGGATTTTCTCGCTTTGTTGTTTTCATATATTGAAAAACTACAAAGGAGCAAGATGCAGACTTCTCTTCAGTTGAAATCATTAAGAAAATTCAGTCCAACCCTCATGGCAAACCGCAGGCAGTTGGGCTTTCAGAAGTGCTGAAGGGATTAAGGTGCTAAATATCCATTAACTTTCTTCACTTTGGTACCTTGGGAAAACCTCACCTCTAATTCTCACATTTGTTGCTGTCTTTATGAGCCAGTTTTACACTGTTGGTAGCAAGTAGTTTCGATACTGGCATTTCAGTGAGATTCCCTTTCATTGCTTCTTTTTAGCCCTTTACGCTTTGCAAAGCAGCTCATAAGGGTCTTGGAGAGAAACAAAAAGATGTTCACAGTCTTGTCTTCACCACAGTGGGTAACTAGGGAAAATATAAAGATATTTTCTTTTCTGCTAAAAACATGTGCCTAGTAGAGCATTTTGCTTGAGGTGAACCTTCTAACAGATGGGAACCCCAAGAACTGCTGTTCAAGGCCATTAACTTCGCATTTGTGCCCAGGCAGTTTTGCTTCTTCATCTGGTGCTCATGTATGCATGTATGGTTCCTTTCTAAATGGGAGAAAGCAAGCAAAACAGGGTGGGCCCAAGTCCATTTCCAGCTTTACCAAAATAACTCTTTACATGCTACGACTTGTGAGGAGTTCCTTTGGGTATAATACCCCAGTGTTCATGGAAGCAGTGTGTGCCCCTCTGTACTTACTTTCTTCATAAAGGTTAAACACCTCCGGCTGTGTTCAAAGTAGGGAAAACAAATAGTGGAAGATACTGGCAATGTTGTTGGAGGGGACACCTTACCTACAACCACTGCATTGACATGCTGCTTTTTGCACCATGGCAACCCTGCCTCACCTCCAGGCTGTGGCTCTGGCAAAGTCTTGGGATATTTGAAACGTGCTGACAGTCATTTTCTGTTGTGCTGGCCCGGTCTAATAGGCAGTATGTGTCATAAGTATGGGTCAGCCCTTATAAATATGCCTCTTTTGGCATTTCACAATTGTCTGCAAAGGTGTTGCTCAACCAGAGTGCCAGCCCTGCAGTCATGATGTATAGAGGTGTTGAATCTCCTGAATCAGATGTGAGCCCTTAGGCAGTTCTGACTGCAGCAGAGCTGCGTTCCAATGAGTGCAGCTCCCGCTGCTGAGTGATGATGTCCTTTTTGACTGCCCTTGAAGATGTTTCCAAGAGCTGTGTTTTATTTGTGCATCAACAAATGATCTGATATTTGCTAAGGGTTTGAATCCAGCCATTGAAGAATAATAAATGACTGTTTAGGTTGAGCTGAAATTTTGCAGCCTGATTCAGTTACAGTGGTGACTCACTTAGAGTTGGTTCTCACATGATTCACAAAGTGTATGGGTGACTCAACCCACAAATTTACTTAGCTCCCATGCTATTTTCCCTCTCAGTGAAAAAAAAAATTGGTTATGATAAATAATCACAGCAAACTTTGACTTACCCCGAGTTAAAATAATACGCGTGTTGAAAGGCTGCGTATTTGTAATAATAAATTACTTAGTGAGGTAAGGATGAAATAATAGGACATAAGTATCGTTAAACAAGAAAGAAATGTGATGTGCATTTTTGGTTGATTTTGTTGCATAGCAGAGGTAAATAAAGGGAAAATAGTTATTTTTATCTGATGGAGATGCTCAGAAAGGCTGTTTTGACAGTGTCTGTAGTTATTGTTGTAGCCAACCAATTCTTGGCATTTGTTCTCTGAAATAAGTAGTTTTAGATATGTCCACATCTGGATCAGACATTTTAAAGTGATGACAATTCAGAAAGTGTGAGATGCCTGGGTTCTGAATACTGGGTCTTTATAGAATGTCTTAATCTAGGCAACCCAAGCTCTGAAGTACCTGAAGTTGTCTGTCTGAAAACTCGTGACTGAGTTCCTTTAGTAATATCAATTCACAGAGATAAGAAATTCGGTTCCAGCAGGAGCTATAAGATACTATATTTTCCCTCAAAAGATGCAACTGCTATCAGTGTTCCATAAGCATATGTACAAGCACATGGCTGTAGTGTAAATGCAGTCTAAATTACTATGAGTTTAGAGTTAGATGGAGACATCAGCATATCCTTTTTTGGGTTGTCCCGGAAGAATATAGATGTGTAGGTAACTGCATACCTCTGAGCTTCTTAGCACTGGGTGACTAATCACCCTCCCTTTCATAAACGAAACAACAAAGAATCTGGAAAATGAAGACACTCTGCCATCTCAGCTGACTCTGTCGTTAAGGTCATTAGTAAGCAGGAATGGTTCTTTACCTCACAACTACCAAATGTCAGTAATATCCATAAATTGAACTTCAAAAGTCCATATTTTGTAGGGATTCAATCACAGGGAGCAAATAATGTGTAGTTTGAAAGATGAAGGTGAGAATTCTGAAGTCTTTGGAAAAATAGTTCCTTTGCAGGTTGTGTCACTGGTTTGAGGAAACCTCAGCATGGTTCAAATATAGCAGGAAATTTCGGAGGGATAAAACAGATGGCCCTGGCAAACTCTCCAAAGCTAAGGGGCAAAAGTGATAGCTGTGAGAAGGGGTACCTGTGAACAACGACAGGATTTAAAGTATACAACTAAAGGACTTCTGTGCTAGAGAAGAAAGAAAAGGCTAAAAAATAACCATGGCACATCACGTGGTGAACCACTGCAACGCAAAGTCCAAAGCAGCATTTTTGTGGTACGCAGAATGCCGCTCTTCTATCACAAAGTTTGCCAAGCAGCCACAAGCAGTTTCAGGCCTCTTTGTAGTGAGTGAACCAAATGCACATGCTAATTTGAACTTTCCCTCAGCTAAAGAAGAAGGTGAAAAGATGGCTTTGTGCTCAAAGCACAGAACTGGGGTTTATTCATTCTTGGTACTGCCACAGTCTCCTTGTGCAACCTTAGGCCGAGTTATTCATCTCTTCATGCCACAGTCTCCCTGTTTGTAAAGTACAGTTGATGGTATCGATGTCACAATGGGCATTTGAGGTTAAATTCTTTAATGTTTGTAAAGTGTTTTGGGACATAATATTGGGAAGGACAAATTGCTTAATGCTGCAATGCTGCATGCAGAGTTATGCTAATCAGTGCCTTTTTAGACACTGATCCCTTACTGTCTGTAGACTACTACTGCAAGCTGGTGCAATTTCAGCCCATGCTACCTTTAACCTCTCTGGTTCTTGGATTGGTCTGGCACAGAATAATTTATTTCCTGTTTGGTGGTTATGATAGTTCTCCATACTGCCTCTTTGAATACCCTAAAGGTTTATCATTATCTTAGGCTGGCCTTTCAAAAAGCCTGATTTTTGAGGCATAGTTTAACAGTTTATGTGTGGAATAGGCACACTACCAACTGAAGAATCTACAAAAGGAGTGCTCATCCTTATAGATACTGGCAGAAGTCAAAGACCTGTCATGAACTTGCTCATTTCATAAGCATTGCCCATCAAACACAATAACCTCTTAGCACAAATGGGCTGAGACCAGGTGGTGTGGTGTGTGGCCATGAGCAAACATCTTTTGATAGGTAAACCACAGGCACGTTTTTCTAAACAATTATTTTTTTAGTGTTTCCAAATGTGTTTTCCTGTCAGCACTGCTGATAGAGTATGTATGGAGTACCATTAATTATCATGTATAGCATGTCTGCTCTCCTTCTTATTGCCGAGCTCCCATGTAAATACCCACATGGTTCCTTGCTGCTACGGGACTGTCACAGCAGATGCTTCTACTTTTTTCTATTGCTGTAAACAAGCTGTTGTGACTGATACTTCTTTTCACCATATGTCCTGAACACTCCCAGTTCATAGTTATATGTCATTTCAGGATGCTTTGTAGGGTGTGTATGCCTCCACCCCATTTCAAAATCAATGTAAATCTCAATAGATTGACTAATGACTGTAAGGTGTTACTTGGCACGCTGGTTTTGGCTGACAGTGCTACCAAATGAACAGTTGTTTGCTTAATGTGTCTTTCATGGTTCCTTCGTGAAGTAATTTCTACTGAGAGATTGAACATGCTTCAGATTTGCTACTAAGCATTTATCTGACATGCTGAGACTGAAAAGAAATACGACCCCAGTATGTTGCCCTGGTGATTGGTAGTTTTCCTGTGTCCCTTAGCCATATCCTAAATTTGTATTGTCCTCATGCATTTTGGTATGCTCATCATCACTACATCCATCATGAGTCTATAGAGTAGGAATAGGTGGTGAGAACTAAAGAAAACTGTACTATACCTGTAAAGGTGTGTACGATGTTCTGTCACACCATGAGGAACTAGGACTAATGTCACATTTTCTTTCATTTGTTTTCATTTATGCTGTTGGGTTAGAGCATTCTCAGTTCTCTTCATGGAATAGGATATGCAGAAACCAAAGAGAAATTGCTTGTGCACAGCAAACATATTTACTTGTTATTAGTGTGGGTGGACATGCCTTATTATTCACCTGTGACATGTTGACCTTCCAGAAGGTCTGCCTGGCATAGTAGTGCTTGTAATAGCATACGTGATGGTAGAGTATTGAGTGTGGTCAGGAATGGTGTCTCTACTAATCATTTTAATAAAAGCAATTGTCTGGAGGTGAACAGAAACTGAATTTAAATTGAAAATATGAAAGATGTTAAACTACAGGAAAGAGCATCCTTTGAGTATCTCTTGTCTGACTCTTTAGGTTTCTGTACTAGAAGGTTGTCTGAGCTTATGTCATACGGTAACACTGCACTGCACGACTGTCCTCACAATGCAATGTATTGCTATTGGGAATGTAGCTGATGTGAAAGACTTCATTTTTTTTTTTGATAACTGATGGAGTTGCTCATGTTGCCTTTACCAAACAGCATGATATCTCGTACTTGGTTAGATACATGGCAGCAAGCTGTGTGATAGTTCTGTAGCCAAGGAAGGGTTTAATGTAATTGTTCTCTCGATGTTAGTACAGATACTGACGTGAATTTCTGCAGTTGCACAGTGGCAGGGGCAAAGCTTGTTTGTGTGTATACAGTGCAGCTTCTCAAACATCTCATGGCAGAGGGGTTGGCACTAGATGATTTTAAGGTCCTTTCCAACCCTAACTGTTCTATGATTCTGTGATCTGGCCTTTTTGCTAACATGACAGTGTGAGTTACAGTCCCTTCTCTCTTTCTACTCATATGTGTAAAGTTCATTAATTCTGGAAGTTGGAGTTGAGAAAACCACTGAACTAACATTGACTGTGCCTTTCTCATCACCTTTCACTCTGAGGGTATGATTGAAGATGCTGCGTTGGTGGATTTCAGTACTCAAATCTTTCATGAGTCAAGAAAAAGATTAAAAGAGCCTGATGTAACTATACCAATGCGTAATATAGTCCCTATGGAGAGCAAAAGACTATTGACATTGTCTTTGGTGCAGATGGATGTCTGTGATGAATGTCCATATAATTTCTTTTACTCTTTGTGTGCATATCAGCAACTTAGAGGTACTTTGGTTTGTTGGGGTTTTTTAGCATACAACTGGATCTTCTATATGGTATCTGGCCATATTGCTCTCATTCATGTTGAGGACAGGTCCTAGTGATGGGTGGTGATTTGGGCTATGCTTGTGAGTGTGGTCCTCTGTTTGTACATTATCTTTATGTTAAAGAGAGAATGTCTGTAAAAGCAGCCTGATGGAGTTGTTGCAGGAAGGAGTATGTTTGCACTACGTGTTGTCCAAATCGAATAATTTTATAATGTGTTGGATTTTCAGTGTATTTAGCTTTAGTAACTGCTTTCTTGTGCTTGTGTACACTTGATGGCCAGTTTTCTTTTCCAGCTGAATACGAAACAATGTTGATTTGGATTCTGATAGGCCTTCTTTTGCAGCACTTTGTTGTGGTTCAGCCCTGGACAGCAGCTAAGTCCCACAGAGCCACTTACTCAATCCTCTGCAACAGGATGGAGGAGAGAATCAAAAAAAGTAAAAATGAGTAAACTCGTGGGTTGAGATAAAGGCAGTTCAATAGGTAAAGCAGAAGCCATGCACACAAGCAGAGCAACACAGGAATTAATTCACTGCTTCCCATCCCAGTTCAGCCCATCTCCAGGCCAGCAGGGCTCCATCATGTGTAATGGTTACTTGGGAGGACAAACACCATCACTGTGAATGCCCCTCCCTTCCTTTTCTTCCCTCAGCTCTATACACTGATCATGATGCCATATGGTGCGGAGTAACCCTTGGGTCAGCTGGGGTCAGCTGTCCCTGCTGTGTCCCTTCCAGCCCCTTGTGCACCCCCAGCTTGCTTGCTGTGGTGTGGTGTGAGGAGCAGAAAAGGCCTTGGCTCTGTGTAAGCACTGCTCAGCCGTGACTAAAACACCTCTCTGGTATCAGCACTGTTTCCAGCACAAATCCAAAACACAGCCCCATACCAGCTACAATGGAGAAAAGTAGCTCTACCCCAGCCAAAACCAGCACATAGAGGCAACGTGTGAGTACGTGTGATTGCCCTCATTGCCCTAAGCACAGAGTGCTCTTATTTCCTTAGCTCCTTTTGTCAAGTTTCATAGGCTAAGGGCTGTACGCTACTGCTTGGCTTTATGTAGCACTGAGCATCATCTGTGCTGTTGGTATTCAGATTCACTGTACTCCTTTGGTACCAAGGCATTCCTGGGTCTCTCCCATTGGCAGCTGGATGTTGTGGTAGGTGATCTTTCATCTCCAGGTGCCTTTGAAAACTACATGCTGTCACCTGGCAGTGCATGCTTTCCTTTTATTTTAATTCTTGCCACAACTTGTGTCTGCCTAAAGTAAATGTGCCAAACTGCTTTATGCTTGGAAGAAATTATAGTTCTATGGTTTGCTTTGCTTGGATTGAAAGGAAAGTTTTCATGACTATGTAGCATTTTACATATCTGCAAAGTCCATTTTTACATGTATGTTTATTATTTCTTTGGCTACTGAAATAAGATGTATTCCATAGGACTTCCAAGGTCTCTGTAAACTCTGGAGCCTGTAAATGATTTGATGAAGTGGATAATTTTTTTCTCAGCAGGCTCTTTTCCTGTCTTTCACAATGACCAGTACAATGGTCTGGTGAGGGGCAGAATTTCATATGTGCTGCAGGGGAAGAGTGGCTCAGCAGAAATGCTGCTTACCTCCTTTATTTCAGAATGTCATGTTTTGCCATATGTTTGGGATAGAAATAGCTTTTGTCTGATTCAGGAAATGCTTAGCATTAAGAATTTGACAGATGCCCACCTTCTTCCAGAGTCTGTGCTGTTGCTGATCATCATTGCATAGCACAGTCCCCACCACCTGTAAGCTAGTTTTTATGAAGACCTGTCAAAGGTACAATACCCTAGAATTTCATGTCGGGAAGGAAAGACTCTGCTCATTGTTTTCTGGGGGTTCACAAAGTGGTTTTTGCATTCTTGGAATATCTTAATATCGCCTATATGATTGACTTCCCTTTTATTTCTAGTCATTTGTTCTCTGGATTATTTCAGATGCAATTATTATAAGCAAATTATTTTCAGGAAACTGTTTTTTGCCTGCCTGTATGGCATAATGCTTGTTCACACAGCACAAATTAAATAGAGGTGGTTTCCTTTTACATTAGCTATTTGTACTGCTTTTCCTGCTGTTATCATAGAGTCATAAAACGGTTTAGGCTAGAAAGATCATCTGGTTCTGAATCCCTGGCATGGGCAGGGACACCTCACACTAAACTATGTTGCCCAAGGCTCTGTCCAACCTGGCCTGGAAACACTGCCAGGGATGGAGCATTCACAATTTCTTAGGCCAAGCTGTTCCAGTGCCTCACCACCCTCACAACAGTGAGCTTCTTCCTTGTATCTAACCTGTTTTAGTTATCACAGTAGTCATGCAGTCAGATTATAAACTTCCAGAAAACTGATTCAAAAATGAGGAGAGAGTGGAAGTTTTTAGAAAACTCTTTAAAAATTGTCTTTCAGTCATCTTCTCATTTTATGGCCAGAGCTGTATTCTTTGCTTTCATTCATGTTCAGTGTCATGCTGGCTCTTGTTAACATGTTGACCTTTACCACTCATGGATGTAAATTTGCCTGCAGGGTTTGGTTTTGCCTGTTGTATGAGAAATAACCTGTACAACAGTAACTGAGTTAAATCATAGAATAGTTAGAGTTGGAAAGGACCTTAAGATCATCTACTTCCAGCCCCCTTGCTGTAGTCAGGGACACCTCACACTAAACCATGCCACCCAAGGCTTTGTCCAACCTGGCCTTGAACACTGCCAGGGATGGAGCACTCACAACTTCCCTAGGCAATTCATTCCAGTACCTCATCACCCTAACAGTAAAGAATTTCTTCCTCATGTCCAATCTAAACCTTCCCTGTTTAAGTTTTAACCCATTATCCCTTGTCCTGTCACCACGTTCCCTAATGAAGAGTCCTTCCCCAGCATCCCTATAGACCCCTTCAGATACTGGAAGGCTGCTTTGAGATCTCCACACAGCCTTCTCTTCTCCGGGCTTAATAGTCCCAATTTTCTCAGCCTGTCTTCGTATGGGAGATGCTCCAGTCCCCTGATCATCTTTATAGCCCTCCTCTGGTCTTGTTCCAGCAGTTCCATATCCTTTTTATGTTGAGGACACCAGAACTGCACACAATACTCCACAAGTATGGAGTATTATTTTCACTCGTGAATGCACGAATGAAAATAAAAGAAATAATCTTAGGGACTCATTACTCAAATTATGCTATTGGTCATTCTCTTGGTGGGGTAACGATAAATGTGATGATTCCCCATGGGTTCTCAAATACTTCTATTGATACATGGGAGCGTAATCCTTCTGTATTCTGCTTGTCTTATAGAAGAATCTATTCACAACTTGAAGAGGCTGGGTTTATTTTTTTAATTTCCAAATTCTGATTCTAGCACTTAACTGGCAAAACTCTGATCATTGCAGAACACAATAAAGCACCAAGCAGAATGTCTCACAAGAATCAACACAGGATACTTACAGTGTTCAGATATAATCTCCTGTCATTTAAGTATTGAAAAAAAGGGTAAATATATAAATAATTTACCCATACATAGCCTATTTTATTTTAGGAATAGATTTTATCAGTACTTAGTAATTCAGACCAAAGTTCTCTCTGATAAACATGATATATATTCTTAGATATGTGGACATGCAGCTAGAGCATAAATTCTGAACACTATTTCATGTTGGTTTAAGGTTTAAATTTATGTACATCTCGTTTTATAGAAGTTATCTTCAGTCTCTTTGGGAGCTAGGGCACTTTCAACAAGTGTGCAATATACTTCAGACAAACAAGTATTTTGACATAATCAGCTTAGTATGTCTGATTTGACATGATTTGTATGCAGCAAAGTATGGAGCACTGTCAACATATTCACTGAATACTTGACTAATTGCTAGAAAGTTATATATGTTTTGAACATTAATAATTTTTCACAAAAGTAGGAGACCTACTTCTCAGAACTACTCCTATTCTTACTCCTAGTTGAGCAACTCAAGATATTAACTTCCTATAGGTTCAGCATCTGGAAAATAATGAATGGGGAACACAGCTACTCCAGTGATCTTTTTTCATATAATCAAATGTTTTAGTATCAGTCCTGCTTAACTGTATAAATTTACATTTCTGATTTTATTTGTAATGTGTGTGCTTTAATAATCATAGCATCATTGAATCTTAGAATGGTTTAGGTTGGAAGGGACCTTAAAGATCATCTAGTTCAATCCCCCCGATGTGGGCCAGGACACCTTGTAATAGACCAGATTGCTCAAAGTCCCATCCAAACTGGCCTTGAACACTTCCAGGAATGGGGCATCCACAACTTCTTGTGGCATCCTGTTCAAGTGTCTCACCACCCTCACAGGGGAGAGTCTAATTAATTTCAGCTATATTCCTGAAAATAACAAGAAACAGTGAGTAGACTGTGTCAACAAACTCCAGTCAAGAACTGAAATATGAAATTCCATATGCCCCAATGAAAATTAACCACTCCTCTACTAGAAAGCTAAATAGTTCACACATAAATGATTTATGAGTAACACAGCTCAGGAACTCCAGTAAAAAACAAATAACAAAGGAACAAACACCCCTAACATAAAACAAAATAAAAAACCAAATCCAAGCCAACAATGGAAACACAACAAACTATTATGAATAATTAATTTTCTATTACAATGAAGTCAGTATAAATCTTGAAAAACATAAAATGGACACTAGCTTGAGCATTAATAGAATTGTTGAACAAGTTCTATGTAAGTCTCATTTACGTGTATATGTTAAAACATATAATACATAAACCAAAAAAAAGAAACTTCAGATTCTGGGTTGCATATGAAAGTTTGGCCACTGTTAAACAGTATTTTTCTTTTGCTCTTGAGAATTAACCAACTTGCTCTAGAACCCCTGCAAAAAAAATTATTGCATGTTCCTCATGGTAGCGTATTCACAGTGACTCCTTGCTCCTCTTTCCAAAGTATTTTGGCATGGGCCGGAATGGGCCTTTTCAGTTTATATAGAGCACAAAATTGACAACAGAATTTCAATTTATTTTTCCACCACTTATACTATAAATATCATTTCCAATCAGAATTTGTCATTCACTTTCCATGCTTGCAAGCAAAAGGGATAGTTAAAGGACAGTTTTAATATTGTAGTAAAATAATTAAGATCCTACGCTCCAGTTTAACATCATTAAAAGAAAACACTGCTTTCTTAGAATGACAGAAAACACTGTATGCATTGGTATTGTTTGTTAATATGTACATCCTCTACACTCCTGCAGAAAAAGGTAGAAAAATTCATGTGCAAAGTGGACTGTCTACAACTTTGAAGAACTTTTGAAGGTTTCTGTGCTTTTGATTGTGTTGACAAGTATAGGTTGGTTTTTTTTTTTCAATGTAACACATCGTGCTCATTGTTATTTGTGAAAGAAATCTGAGTCTTGCTACTTCACCTAAAACTCCTGCTACTTCACCTAAAATTCACAGGAAGGTTCAGAAAAAAATAACCTGATTTTAAGACCCACAAAAATACCACATTTGAATTATTATTTTGGTTATTCTCTTGGCTTCACAACTGAAAAGAATTTAAAGCTCATCTTCCAAACAAGAAACATGGTTAAAAAAAGCAATTGTCCATTTTTATTTTGTTTACATTGCACTGAAAATTTACATCATACTTTTACAAATCCTTTTTCATAAAAATATACTTCTTTACAAAAGTGTATGCATTAATATAAGAGGAGTAGCCAGTTGCAGAAGAAACATTTTAAACGATCTCAAATGTATTAACTTTAACATTAATGAATGAATCATAGTTATTGCAGTCATTTGAATAAACAAGAATAAATAACAACCAATGGTATAAAATATAAACCAGCATCCTTTTAGTAGAATACAGTTTGACAGGTTGTATGAATATTCAAAACAAAGTGTTGTAAAATGGTTTATAAGAAATTCATCAAACATTATAGAAATCCAAGCAGCAATCCTGGGTACAATGATTTTTGGTAGGCACTCTCTATTACGGTAATAAAAAGTTTAGATTTTCACAGAATTATTAATGTCTGAAAGGGACAATAACAGGTAATTCACACTGGCTAACACACAGCATTTGTGAGTCATGCTATGAATGGAAGACAATGACCTACATCAAATAAATTACTGAGTTGCCACTGAATAATTCTGATATGAAATAACTGTTAAACTAAAAATTCGGTTTTCTTAGAAGTGATTCTGGAATGTCTAAAATTTCTATCTGAGGGTTCTGGAATCTGAATGGTCCCTAAAATGAATGTGTTGTCCCTAATAAAATCATGGCTTTATATGTATATTTTTTTTTTTTTCTTTTCTTTTCATTGCACTATGGTAATATATTAAATTTTAAATCATTAGCTGTAAGGATTTGTTTCCATAAAGTATGGAATACATAGATAAAAAGATGTAAAAACATGGTATTTCCAAATTATAGTTTCCCCTTGCCTTATGGGCCTGATCCCAAATTCAATGAAGTCTGCTAAAATCCATCAACTTCAATGGGATTTCACCACGCTTTGTGCACAAGTGTTGACAAAATGCTGAAGAAATAAAATGATGTAATACAATCTAGATTTAACTAGCATGGATTGAAAAATGGACTCTTAAATTTTTGATCTATGGATATCATTGCTAATGTTACTGTAAACTGCACTTTTTAATTGGAAATGTCATTATGTTTTCACCTCTGAAAAAACTTAGGCTGGTCACTCTTTTGAGTGGTCTTCAGCATTACGGAATATAGCCACATGACAAAGCTCAATTCATACTAGCTTCTTGATTGCAAAATTTGTCTAGTTGTATGACTGACGAAATGTAGACCATTTTGGGTACTGTTACTGGAAACAGAGAAAAGAAGCTTGACTTGGAACATAAAAAAGGAAGAAAGATGTGAAGCAGGGAAGGAAATTCATTAAATAAGAACATGATATTTTAATTTTTCTTCTGTCACATAAAAATGTATTTGCTGAGTCCTAAATCCTGGACTTGTAAAACTTAACTGTTCTGAGAAAAATAAAATACTAAACGGGCTCAATAAATGAAAAAAAGGTACAAACTCATAAAAAAGATGTAGTGTATGACTGTTAAAGAGAAGTCAGTGACCTACTGTCTCCTGTAAGTATAGCTTTTATTTTCTACCTATAATGTTTTTTTAACCCAATCCCTCTATTATAGTTTTTATAAAGCACAGAAATACTGATAGTGGATGCTCCTCCAATATATGCAAATATGTTTTATGTTTTTAGAATAACCTCCTTTTTAAAAAAGCAAATAAACTGTGAGTAGCACTCACGGAGTGCAGCAATTTTTTTTTTTAAACTCTCCATGTTATACATGAAGAAGAATTTTGATCCAGTTTATGAAAAACAAAATCAAAACAAAATAACCACAACCCATTCTTGTCTATCATTCTCAGGAAAAGGTGACCCATTACATCCTGAAAAGTGTGCTTTAATTTTTTTTTTTTTTTTTTTTTTTAATCAGTGAAGTGTATGTGCACTGTGTTGTGTGTCAATTTCCAGACTTTGAAGACATATCATTACCACATTATACCATTGTGCAGACGGTGTTCAAATTGGGGTCAAATCGTACTGCTTTCCCTTCCACGGACTTAGCATTTGTGTCATACATGGGGTTTTCAAAAGCAGCTTGTCCATTATTATTTTCATGTACAGAGCATCCAGTGTACTGTGTTTTAGGTGCAGTCCTGTAGAGGAAAGACAAAGAATGTTTGTAACTGCAGTTTTCCTTGCTGACTTCATGTGCTTCAAGAATCTGAACAAGGAGCTAAATATAACCTCTTGGGGTTTTTTTACAGTATGTATGATCAAAGTTAGTACTCTCTCAAAGTTTAAAAGATTCATGATTCATTTAAAATTGTGTTCACTTAGAAAACATAGTTAACCTGTGAAGTAGTATGCATTTCCTTTTGAATGATCAGATGATAAATAGGAGTATGACAAAATCTTGTAAAAAATGCAGTAATTCCCCAGGCCAGATGACTGAGATTTCCTTTTTCTATTTGGAGACTCAATAAATTTGTCAAGAATGATTCTTATTCTCTAAATAACTCAAAATATAAAAATTAAATCCCTTAAAAACATTTCATCTATATTATTATGTAAAATGCATACTGTATTTTAAATGATCAGTTTAAAATGTAAAGACAAATTAAAATGTAAAGACAAGTTCCACACAGTTACAGCAGATGTATAAAAACATTACATGAGCATTTTTTCATATTCTGAAGCTCTTCAAAACAAGTGGTACCATTTAGAAATGATGAGATGTGTTTTAAACTAATGTTATCCAGCACAGTTTATTACAATTGCTGTTATCAGGCTTCCAGATGTAAATCACCATTTTGACAGTTAGTAGGCAATGAATTTTCTTGTCATTAAAGTGATTAAATATTCTTTAGTCATCTAATGCTTTAAAGCTATGGAAAAAAATTTACTTGAAGATAAATCCAAGGACTTAATACTGGTCTAATAACAAAAAAGCTGAATTTAGACTACTGGAATCAAAAGGACTGGTGGCTATGTAACATAATTACACATGAACTAATAATTTCATACACAGAAACAGTTCCATAATGAAACCTCTCAGTGGCATAATGCTTTCATACACTTGCAAGGCAATAAACAGAGCAGTCGCTAAAATAAATTAGTGAAGATATGACTCATAATTCTGTCACATATGAAAAAAAATACAGGCAATAAGCTGTAAGTATACACAAAGTCTATTCATTACATTATTCTCCGTATGCCAATAATTTATAGCATCCATTTTGTTTTAATGAAAAGAGACATTTATAACATTTTAAATAGGTAAGAATGAAAGTACAGAACAGTACAACAAATTGATCTTTCAGTCATTATACCAGACCTAATGGAGGTAGGTTTGCATATCTTGCAAAAACTTTATGGTTTTACAGAAAAAATTATTTACATTAAAAAAGATTGAAGGCACTGAAAACACCAAGTCATACAAGAATTCTACATACTTAATTTGTACTCACCTTTGTTTATAAAGATAAAAGCCAAACCCAGCAAATATAAGGGCAAAGAAAGGCACAAGGATAGCAATGGCCACTGAACTACTATTTGTACCGTGTGGTTGATTAGAAGAATTTGAACCCTCAGACATGTTAAGACCTAAAACAGAATAATAAGGAAAAAAAAAAAAAAAAAGTTATGTATTCTATATGTCACCTACCGCCGGCACATAATACTCCATAAATTTCAGAATTCAATAATACCTTGAGATTGGGTCATTATAATTTGTTCAACTGCATACATACAATTCTATGCTGAGACCACCTGGAAAGTAAATGTAGTGTGGCATGCCACATTCCAATTAATAAGTGGATGCAAATTGTTGGGATAACAATAAATATATTTTGTTACAGTAAATATCTCACTGTATTAATTCTGTATGGGATTCAAGTTTTGGATGTTAGTAATACACATTAATGTTCTCTGTTACCAAAAGTCAATTTATAATAATGCATCTGTTTGATTATATTACTGATTAACTTGTGTATTATTGATTAATTTGAAATTAGTAAATACTGCATGTATGAAAAGCAAACATAATTTCAAGGAAAGGGTAAATTAACTGAAGAGGCAACCTAAAATTCATCATGTTGATTTCATTTGATGCTGCTATTCACGAATGAGAATAAGAACAACTGACAAGAGCTAAAGCCAGATAGTAATGAGAAAATAAGAAAATGATCTGTCGCATGGTTGAGAAATACATTACCTAGATTATCTACACAGACAAGATACATAACTTTTTAATGTGAGGAAGTGAGTAAAGATGCAGCTTCAAAGTTATATTTTAAGCTCTAAAAGGGACTTTTAAAAACGGTGTAGGTCATAGTATTTTCTGACTTTCCTGATCTTACAAGGCAATGTAAGAAAATTACAAAAACCCAAACCAACCAACCAAAAAAAAAAAAAAACAAACCAAACAAAACCCAAACAGATAATCAATATACTAGAAAATAAAAAAAAAAAAAAAATTACATGTTGGTAGGAAAATTTTATGGGAACAAAATTAAACTATTTTGTTTCAGATAAACCATTTCTGTGTTTGTGTGAATAAAATAATGATAACAGATAACAAAATGTGTTCAATGCAAATTTCTGCATACCTGTATTATTGATTGTATGAATTACAATTAAATCTTGTACAGAATTTAAACCTTAGTGAACCATTTTTTTCCTTGAAGATATAAACCAATAAAAAGTGCCTTCTCTATATTATAGGAAAAGAATCTTACAGCTATAAAAGTGAAAAAATAAAATAAATAAACTCCAACAAAATCAAATAAAGAATACAATTTTCATAAAACTTTATCAAACGCTTTGCCAAGGATGTCTTACATTTTAATTTTTATTAGGTGACTTTCAAATATTTTGAAGAACTTATTAAAAGGAAATAACATTTTATATCAATTTAAAGGAAATATTTATTGATAAAGATATTTCTAAAAATTCTTTTCAAAGAATTTGCCTATGCAAACAAAGGGAAAAACAAGACCTCCCTCCCCAAGTATTGCATTTTACTGTGACTTATAACGGTAAAAAAACAGAAAAAAAAAGCCTTTATTTCATACATCCATTAATAAACCCTTCCAGCACACTCAAAAATTAAAGAATTTCCCAGTTTTACTGAAAAGAAAAAAAAAAAAAAAAAGTGGACAATACTTTGCAGCTGAAAGAAACTAGTTTTGCACCCACATATAAGAATTTTATGTGAAGATACACACTTTAAGGACCCATTTCATTAGTGAGAAGCTATTCCTCTTCTAAAGTTTTCTCAATAGTATTTTATTATACAAGATTTCAGCATTAATAAATTCAAATTCTTGTAGTAGGAGAAATATCACAGTTCTTGAGACAGTATCAAACAAGTAAATGATCTTTTTTTCTCATAAAGCACAACAGAATGCTGTTACCAGAGCTCTGTTATCAAAGCTGTCTTCTCCAAGAAAGGATAAATGAAGACCATTAGTCAGACTAGAAAGGATTAATAAAGACTATTAGAACTGAATGTATAGAATCAGGAAGTCAATTTTTATGGCAAAAAAAGTGCTTATCATGTATGATCTGAGGTTTTTAAGAATAACATAAAAAAATTACTTTCAAATATTTTTCAGTTGCACTCTTCTACCAAATGTTTAGACAAAATGTTTTTTCAGCACCATGAGCAAGAAATCAGTTTAGGAAAACGTTCTATAACATGGGCTTTCTAAAGAGTTAGTGAGATGTGAAATTAAATGCATTTTACATGTATTCGTAGAAAAAATATTGCTCAAAACATTACAAATGATAGCTATACTAAGCAGTACATTGCAAGGCATACATAACTCCTTACAGCTTCTGACAAAACACTTAAAATGAGATTTTAAAGATATGATTAGCTCAATTTTCCATAAAATTTCAATTCTTTTAACATCCTGTGGATACCCTTATACTACTCGACATGATAAAAAAGAATATGGAACAATGAAGTGGAAAACAAAAGTGATAATTGCTGAATACCTAATCGTTGAAGTCCAAATTGTCCATAATCTTTACCCTGGATGAACCCGTGAAAAACATATGTTGCTCCATCAGGTTCAGCAGAAACCTGTAAAAAATCAGTACTCAGAATTAAACAGGGGGAACTTTGCTACAAGCTATGTATTTGTAATAGAGATACCCTAATATGCTTTACTGGTAGTTGTTACTCCCCATTAAAAACACCCTCCCTTTTTCTAGGAAATCTATAAAGTTCAAAAGAAATGATGGAACTGTTGAATAAACAACTTAGACATGTTGGCTTATGGTCACATATAATACCTTATACTACCTTTAACTGCATTATTTTTAAAAAACAACAAAAACAAAGTTTCTAGCAGTTCATGATGTCAGTATTTTTAAGCATTTTACATACTTCATAATTATCTGATTTATTTAGGTAGTAGATGGTCAAGTTATATCGTAGATAAAACTCCCTATTGTGAGAGGGAGGAAAGGGTTGTGATCCTAGGAATATCTCCTTTGTTAGGGTAAGTACACGCTAAAGTAACACTGTATTCAAATTTACAGATACTTGCTTCCGAGGATAATTTTTAGGTTTAAATTCAGTTGTCCTGAGACAGGTGCCTTGAGAAAGGGAACCTTAAGTGTGTCTTCAGCAATGACCTGAAGCTGTGTTTTCAATGAAGGAGGTGAATTTCTTACTTCAGGTTAAAATAACCTATTTGAGCTACCCACAGATTGAAAACAGAAAGAAACTGGTCAAATAGGAGCAGTAGGAATACAGCATGGAATTTAGGGACTGTACTGTTACTTTTGTACATTTAGAAGTCCGAAAGTAAATTTCTTGCTTTTACCTTTTTTTTTTTTTTTTTTTTTTCACCTCAAGAGCATGTTCTTGAAGCCTAAAGTTTGTACAAGCCAGGGATTTAAGCCCTTTTACCAGTATGCTTATTAAGCTCTTTTAAGTTGTTTTTTTTTTGTTTCTTTTTTCCTTTGGTTTCACACCTTTTTTAAAAATTATTATTGAAGCAGTACCACAAGTTGTATAAATTTATTCATGCACTTCAATGTTGACCTCTTCTGTTGGCATGTGCACTTACATTGGCATATCTGCGGTACTTTACCAGTAGGTGAAACGTAAGAAAAAAGACAAATTCCATAAGAAATGAGATGGTGTAAAAGGGATGTATGTGCTCATAATCAGCCAATTTAGGCCCTTTGTTTTCTGAAAAATCAACTTCTTTCTCTGGCAAATAAGGTGTCTCAAGCCTTTATCAAACTCAAGCCTTTTCCAGCCTTAGCATTATCTTGGGCAATGTTTGCTTTTCCCATCTGTTCTCTGAAAGGATTTCTTTTTTATGGTTTAAACAAGCCCCAGTCACCTGGGCTGTTACTAGATTTTTTTCCCTTTCCATCACCTCTCATCCTCCCAGTCATGCGTTCTCTTCTCCTTTTTAAAGTATAACCTCATAAAAAAGTATACTTTTAAAACATAACCTCAGTCCCAGAACCTCAAAGGGGTTTAATGCTTAATTGGAACAATCTGTTTTGTTTTCTCCATACACATAACAATTTGGCTTTTTTATCATATTTCTTGAAACATCACCAAAAAAAATAAAACATGACTGCTAGCCTAATGATAAAGAATTACTATTATATTAATATATTAAAATATTACTACAAATTGATATATTGTCATGACGATAAAATTCCTCAATATATTGGAATTAAATTCAATGTGAAGTATGAGAAATATTCCCCTGTTAACATGCATTATAATTGTGCTACACAATGTGACTCTTCTCATATTTTTCCTCAGACTGGCTTCCTATATCTTACAATAAAATTTCCATTTCATTTAATGAATCAGTATTGCTAACAAGACTCCATTTGATATTTCTCAGACTTTTTTCAATGTAGAACATTATCATGATTAAAAAAAAAAAAAAAAAGTCTTTCTTTTTTTTTTTTTGTAGCAGAAATATACTCACAAAACCATCCATAGCCCATTTTTCATCTTTCAGCTTGATCACAGATGTATGGGAAGGTGCTTTAATGAGATATATGTGGAGCATTAGCCGAGCTTCCTGGCTTTTATACACTCCTGTAGAATACAGTTTTTAAAATTTATATTTGTGTTGAGAAGAGAAATACTTTCATCTTCAAGAATAAGCATTTAATCTGCTGCCTTAAAAGGGTAAAGCAAGAAGTATATGTAGCATTTTAACAAACATTTTTGTCAAGCAAGCTGCATTCTTTTGTGAAATTATTTCAGTTATCCCAAGATTTCAATGGAAACTGCTTAGCCTGCAGAGATGACAGAAGGCAAACCCTACACACACAGTTGTTATTTAACAGTTATTTTAACAAGCATTAGACAGACAAACTGACAGTAGTCTGATTTTAGATGGAAAACACAGTTCTGAATTAGGCAGAGTACATTTGAACTTTGCATTCCTACTTTCAGTATTGCTAATTTAGTCATCAGGTAAAGAAGGTGATACTAGAAACATCCACATCTAAATTATTTTCCAATAGCTGGTGCCAAATTAAAAATGTATAAATTTGTAAATATCTCAAAAATTTGAATTGTTCTTCATCAGTCAGTATTAGACACATTTTCTTCCAGACACTCCTCACTCACTGAGGTGAACAGTTCCAGTGCAGGTGTGTTCCACAACAAAACAGGGATTTTGAAACAGAGACCACAGTGTAGTGGGCAGGTTTCCTGAACCAGGGAAAATCCAGAAGAGCACCAACACCCGCCAGGAGCTGGCAGCTCGCATAAGAGTGGTTGACAAGGTGCAGGCAGGGCCAGGAGTAATGTCAGCCAATCCCTACTCCCATGTAGTGCAGCTCTGGGGAGCATGAGTGACCAGGACTGATGTAAAAAGAGTAGGCAAACATGGTGCAGCACATCAGTCAGAGCATTGTGCGGCAGTTTGCATGCAATTTGTGCAGAAGGGAATGCAGGAAAGGAACCTCTTTGAGGGACGGGCATTCTACTGGTCAAGTGGAGAGATGTGAAGGCCTCATAGCCCAGCAAATGGGCACTACCTGCACAGGTCAAGCATGCTCATCTTACCTGATGCTCAAGGCAGAATGGTGGACACTAGCCTGACAGCAAAAGCTGTAGCTCCAGCTGGGAAGTCTGCAATACCTACCCTGGTATCGGCTAATGCCTTCACCCAGATGGAGCTGTTGAAGGAGAGTCTGCAGTGCAGACCTCAGACTGCAGGAAGTGCCCAGACCTCACTCCTGGAGTAGGAACATGCAGCAGACCTGCCTGCTGACAAATATGCCCATGTGGAGGACCTCCTGCGGCACATGGCTTGAACTGCAGGAGGTGGTGAGAAGGCTGTGTAACGTCAGAGAGGCTTAAAAGGAATTGGACACCTCATTCCAAGAGCACTCTGCAGTGGACCTATAGCCCATAGCCAAACAGTCAAGAACTATACCAGAATACACAGAAGAGAGGGGTGCCAGTAATGCAGAAGAATGGAAGCTTGCAATGGCAACGACCTGCAGGAGGAAAAGACTTCCCCTGAAGCCTGAGGTGCCCTTGGAGAACCACTTCACTGCTCTGCAGACTGAAGAGGAAAGACCTGTTGCATCAGGAGAGACACTGAAGCTCATCAGCATGATCTGCTCCCTGTGTAAGAACCAGCACAACTAAGAAAAGGTGACGGATGATAGTAGCAGGTGACTCTCTTCTGAGAGATGTGGAGACACCTATATGCTGCCCTGACACTCCCCAGAGAGGTGTGCTGCCTACTGGCTGCTCCTGTCAGGGATGTCACCAAGAGACTACCAAGCCTCATAGATTCCACTATTATCCACTGCTGTTGTCCCACACAGGCACCAGTGGTACAGCAAGGAACAATCTGAGAAATATCAAGAAGGATTATAGAGCACTGGGAGTGGCCGTAGGGACTCTGGAGCACAGGCAGTTTTTCCATCAATCCTTGCAGTCAAAGGCAAAGGAGTTTGAAAGGGCCAGTTGAGTATGGTGAAT
>JBCJKH010067065.1:0-18536 GCA_039877255.1 Loriculus beryllinus | reverse complement strand
CCCACAAGCAGTGTCAAAGGCAGAGACCGACGAAGATTTAAAACTTGTGTCATGAATTTGAGACTAAACAAGAGGTCTGAAGTGACTTTTCTAGTTATATTGCTGTTCTTTATTACCATGGTAAACCTGTTGCTAAAAATACAGTTAAGCAAGTGAGCATCAAAGCCCCCATCAAAGCTCCCCTTGTATTCTTCTGCATCACTTCCCACTGCTCCTTTGGCCCACTGTAGCCCAGGTTTAGCAACTCCCAGGCCATACTGAACTCACAAATACTGTCTTCTATCCTATCCTGATAGGAGGAATTGTAGCAGGTGATTTCTGCTGAAGCTGTAACACAGTCCTGAACTACAACTAAAACACTGCTGTTACATATGTCTTACAGATATCTGTCCTTCATCTATCCAACTTGTAAGAGCTGAAACTGGGGAAGCTGTGTATGAACATTCAAGGTCAGCCTGCCTTTGTATGTAAGAACAGGTTTCTCTTTTTCAATAATCCAGCTGAACAATTACAGATGTTCTTTCTTCGCCTAACTCTGTTAGGTCATAGGTTAAAGAAGGAATTAAATGTGTCTGTCAGGTATTTCTGTTCCTTCCCTTCCTGCCATTAGTTGTCCCCTCTAGGACTCTTTTCCTCCCTTAGTCCTTGTATAGCTTAAAGTACCTCCAGGTCATAGGAGAGGGCAACAGGAAATCCTGAAGTAAATTGCATACATGCAAGATCTCATGCCTTCATTAAACACAACGCTTTATACAGAATGATACAATAGGAAGTCTCTTAACTCTCTGAGTGGACCCGATTTCAACATATCTTGGTTTCTGCAAAGCAAATAAATCATCAAGCATAAGAAAGTAATTACATTTTTCCATCCTCAGTATCCCCCATTGAGGATGTGTGCAATTAATACTTCAATTGTTAATTATCAAATGTATTTAACAAATTTTCTAGTCTACGATCATAAAAAAATATGTAGTGCAGACCTGTAACTTCTGTATCCTAATGTAGTGTTAATTTCTTTTGTCTATTCAAACTCTTCTACATGACACTAATCAGTACTGCAAAAGACATTTCTTAATTTTATAGTGAAAAATACAGTGAAGCTTTCATAATTCCTACCTTTATATTTACCTCTATTCCTTTATTCTAATTGAGTAGTTCAAAGTTAAATAATTGTGGGATATTTTTCAGAAAAAGTATAGTAATGGTGTCAGCTGTTTCTTTGATGCTTCCCCATTACTTTAGTAAACATGTGAAAAGTGATATTTCTACACCCAGGAGGATTTAACAGAAATATTTGCTAATTTTTTGACACCTTTCAGTCAGCACTCAGCACAAAATAGGGCATTTTTAATGTTCTGCTTTTGATCAGTCTTAAGGGAATGGTTTAGACTGAAACATAGGTCTTGTAGCAGCCTTTTCTCTGGCTTGGTTGCTCAGCCCTTCTCTGCTACTCCTGCATGGATGTCCTCAAGACAATTAACAGCAAAAATCCTTATGACTCTTCAAGACAGACCAGTGCATTGGCATGGAGCAACTCTTCCTGTGGTGGTAGTTAGCTTGTTGAATCTGGCTCAGTGTATCTTCACATGCTACCACATGGCGCACTACTGGTGACAAAAGGCTTAAGTTTCTGGTGGAGGAAACTATTTTTTGCACCAGAATCTGAATGTGGTTTTGAATGTGTCTTAGGGTCTTGTGGTTACAACAATCCACCCATTTCAGTGAGATTTCATTACATCTATAGTTACTTTGTATTGCCTTGAGGGTTTCTTTTTATTCAACAATTTGTATAATTGTTTCAGAGAATAGGATTGAACAAATCATAATAGGAAAGGTAACTGAAGCTGTTATCCCAGCAGCTGGCTAAGCACATTGCATTTTAAAACACCAGGGAATTCCAAATGGAGCATATGGATATGATAAGAAGGATAAGAATGGACATTTACAGTAAGAGTATACAATATTCTTGTACTCCTCCTAAACTGTTGTTTGTTGCAGATGTGAGATAATGATATAATCTTGTATTGGGATGCCACAAATTATTTGTCATACTGAATTGAAATAATTGATTCCTATAGAATGACTGAAATTGCTTATATCTCTTTGTGAGAAATGTCCTTCTTAAAAGTATTGTAGAGTTAGTAAAAGACCATTTAGATCTTCCATGAAAATAAACATAAAAAGCTAAAAAAGAATTTAAAAGCTTGGCCAGAATTTTCTCTAATTTTGGGCCATTTTCAAGTTTATAATGAAAATGGAAAGTTTTTGAAGGCAGACGTTTCTGCTTAGGAGAAACCAATTTCTTTCACCAAAAAATGTTTAATTTGAAAATTTCAACCATCTTTAAAACATTTCATTTCAAAGGGTTACTTATTTGTCCTATCTACATATATCGAAAGAAGGATATTACATTTTTAACCAAGTAGTTTTAATGTCTGCCTAGCAATGTACAGGAATTTCTAAAATCATGCTGGGTTTCCTCATGAAAGAAAGCCAATATCCTCAACAGTATTGTGTATTTATTAGAAGACAGAACCAATTGAGTTTCTGCATCATCCAAGCTTTTTAGATTTTTCTGGTTTAGTGGGGGTTTTCTTCATTTGTTTTTTGTTTGTTTGCTTTTGTTGGGGTTTTTTTAAGGGAAAGAGAGAGAATATGCCATTAGCTATTTATATTTCCATTCCTCATTTCTGAGGTTGCTTTGCAGAAGACAATTCAGTTTTTTACATCCCCAGTAGTGCATTTACTCTACTGGATAATCTTGCTGCACTTAGCTGCAAGTCAGCACAGAATATAGGGGACGTATTACAAGATCAGGTAGCTGGGAAGAAGCCTGCAGTTGCCCTAAGTTTTGAAATTCTCCATAGGTGCAAGAGAATAATTGGGAAGCAAAATAAAACAGAACTACTCTGAATTTTTCCCTTCCTCTACCTGGATGTGAGATTTACTTGTTGCACTGATCTTCCTTTCCTCTTTCTCTGATCTGGCTCCATAGTCCTAACAGCAGAGGTCCAGTTGCTCTCCTGAGCATCTGAAGATGCACCCTTGGATGATGATGGGGGAAGGTCAGGGCTAAAAAGGGTAGGGCTACCTTACAGATCCTGTGGTGAATTGGTGCCTGAGTTTTGACAGTGGTGATTCTGTAGCTCCTCACTCTCCTTAATAGCTGGAACAACAGACATCTGGTATGATGTCCTTTGGTTGCCTCCTGCTTCAGTAGAACTAAAGCAAGGCTTGCTGCTAGTCAGAAACAAGCCTACTGCAGTACACTGCAATTACAGCTTTTCCTTTTCTTTGCTTTCTTTATCTGTATATGTATATTCATCTGTGTATGTACCTTGGGAAAGCTGGCTGAAACCAGAAGTTCACTATTTATTTCTCCAGCCACAGTGTGTCAGTTACTCAAATTGAAAGATAGACCTGCTGTGAAGTAGAAAGTGTTCCTCAACTTGCAGCGATTTCCCATAAAGATACTGTACCAATCTGTTCAATACCTATGGCTTTCTACTAAAAGCCAATGATATTTCACAGCTTCTACCCAAGCATACAAGGATGTATAAATTAAGCAAAATACTTTTTTTTTCACCTTTTGCCTTTAAGTGACCACTCTGCATAGAAATATAAAGAGAATCTTTTTTTCCTTTTAAAGGTAGCCAATGAAAATAACTAGATCTTAGCTACAGCACACACAAATTCTTCCACTAATAAAAATGGGTTAATTTTATAATTAAAAATCAGTTTTCTATTTGACTTGAAAGTTTTAGTTGTACCAGAATCTTTCCTTCTTGACTAATAAAGAAGTCTGCCCAATATGAAACAATAAGTCCAGTGACATTTGGAATCAGGTTGGATTTCAAGCCATTTGTATTTCAAGCAGTCTACGTGTCCCTTGAAGACTACCAACACAAGAACTGCTAGTTTAGATGGGAATTATTATTTCTGAGTTCTTTCAAAGAAACTTATCCTAACAACAGATGAAGACATGTTGTTTCCATGGGGCAGTAGATTGAACTCATCCAGGAACTCATTTGCAAAACTCATTGCCTTCCACTAGAAATGCCAGACACGTATCTATGGCCTTGCTCTCCCTAAAACGAATGTATAGCTGGTAAGTGACTTAAAAAATCAGATGTATGAAATGAGTTGTCCTTATTATGGGAGAAGGCAAAAACCAATATTACAGATACTACCCATGCTTTGTATTGTGCCACTAAAAGGTGCTAGATGCTGCATTAGAGAGCTACCTTTCTGATGTTCTGGGAATGTAAGGCCAGGAGGCTTCTCAATGTTTTTGTAGTCCTTTTATCAGACACAGAAGAGCATTTCTCTCAAAATATCACTCTGCGATATAGTGAGCAAACATAGCCTTGTATATTTGCCTTCATAAATCTTACATATTTATCCTTTTAATTACTCTTATTGGAAAATATTCCATTCTGATTTCTTAGGGTATCTTGCATTAGGACAGAAGGATGATAATAACATTTTTGCTGTATTTGTGTGCTGCAATCACAATAAACTGTTTACTTTTCCTGAACTTTCTCCAAGATTTTAATGAATCATACCTTTGCATTCACCAGAATCAATTTCCTCCAGTTTTTCCTGTAGATGTCTCAAAATCTTTATTCTTCTGTTTTGAGTGTTAAGATTTTCCTGTGTTTCTAGTTCATATATTCTTGTGGAGCTGTCCACCACCTAATTCCAAGGAATGAGCCCAATCTTCCTTTTGTATAAATTAACTAATTGCCATTAAATTTGAAGATCATTTACACTAGCTTAACACAACATCTGTTATTCCAGGATGTTGTATGGCAGTTGACATCTCAATGGACTGTGTTGTGGCTTTTGAGCCCACTAAGGGTGCTTCCATTTGTGAACTGGGAGCAGAATTTCCTGCTACTCAGGTTGCTTGCCAGAAGGGATGTTCACTCTTGCCCATAGCTGCAGTGGAAAAGCTGTTTGGCTGCTTATTTTTGTTTTACACTATGTTCCTTGAAGGGACTAACTGGGCAAGGCGCACACCTCTAGAGAGCAGGAGAAGGTTCCTTCTTCCCAAGGTATAACACTGATCATAGAAGTGGAGTTTCTGTGGCACAGGAGAGCTTAGAGAGTTTAAGCTCAGAGCAGGGAGCCAAGTCATGCATAGACTGAGATACTAGAGGAACAGACAACAGAAATCTAATTCCATTCTTTATTGTAGTTTGCACTTATTTGCTCTGTGTAGCTATTAGAAGTCATAGGCCTGCTGATTCCACATAAATGCTCTGGAAACTTTTCCATTTAAAAATAGACAATGTCACCCCTGAGTTGTCAGGTATGGAATGCAACTTAAGACGGACGGCATGCACAATGATTCAGCTATTTCAGACTTGACTTCCTTTGGATCTCATGAATGAATATGCCATGGTCCTGCTGATATATGACTGTTCATTTTTCATTTTTTAAGCCAGTTCCACCATCCCTTCAGCATCACTTCAGTGTCTGATGAGTCCCCCATAATGATTTTTCAATAGGACTATCCTTTGCTTCCTCTGCTGTTAACAGTGATGCAGCAAGTCTATCGCCTCTGGGATTACTGTGTGTTCTCTGAACATGCATTCTATATTCTGCAAATTTTCTGGCAGGCCTTTTTTGTCTGTTGACAATAAATATTTGTCAGCAGTTTTGATTACTTTTGCTAGTTGTTCTTCAATTTTCTTGTTGCTGTTTCTTCTTTTGTTTCTAGACATATAAGCAGTGTACCTATTTACATTCTTTCCCACCCAATCATTTCCAGGTCACTCTCTTTTAAAGCTACTCTTCTAGTCCATATTCCATTAAAACCTAGCTTATTTGAGTTTTAAGTCATTTCAGGTTTTGAGAGATCACTACAGGAGAAGTCCAGGCAAACCCTTCTCAGAGCACTGGGAAATTTAAAGTCCCTTCATAATGCTGCTCTTCCTCTACATCCTATTAAAGGGTCTAATTTGATTTCTCACTTCTCCCAAGCAGGAGTCACCAGCAGCCCACCATCTGCACAGATCAGAAAAAAAAATATGTTTTTAACATGCTTCAGCATAGTATTTAATTTCAGCAGCTCCCACGTAATAGAGAATGCTTCCAGAAAGACTCTGGCAAAGATATTTATGCTTAGTTAATCATTAGCTGTTGTTTTCAAATTTGCAAATAAATATTTATTTGATCCTTTTGAGTACCTGTTCTCTTTCAGATATTGTATGCTTCTCGTCATTGATTCTTCCACCCACCAGTGTAAATCTCAAGACAGAACATATCTTGACGAGTTCTGTCTGTGTGAGCCTGTACTTTCACTTGAAGAAACCACACAGGAAATTAGACTCCGCTGTCCACTTTGTTCTTGGCATCCATGCAGCATTTATAAAGCTTTAAAGTCTCATTGCTTTAAAAGAATACACCATAACTACTTCACATCTGGGAGACTGAAAGCTTACTGTATGAAAGAAGCAAATAGTCAAGTAGAGTACATTATTAACAGGAGGCAGATTCCAGACCGCACTGACCTCAAAGTCAGCAATTCTGATCATCCAAAGGGGCAAACCGTCTGTGAGAAGAAGTCTGAAAATCACTTGGTTCATCTCTGCTTTGCAGTGACCTCTCATGATGGCTGTCCTAAGAAACTGCTAAGATGTGGAGGCTTGTGAATGCGTGAGCTCAAATGAGACTATATTTTGAAGCAGTTCTTGGAAACAGAATTAACTGAGTCTTAATATTTTTGTGTCCAAATGTAGCATAACATTAATTTTTAAATTATTTATTTTCCCTCTAGTCACTTATTTATAAATACACAAGCTGCCCTCACTCATCCAATACATGTAGACACAAACAAATCAATTATTTCCTTCAACAGCCTTTAAAAGGAAAGACTGAGAGACATCTCTGTTCCTAAATACTTGGAAGCTGCTACTGTAAGGACTTGATAATTAGCAGTGGCAAGGAGGAGGCAAGTCTTAATATGGGCACAGTTATCATATTTTCTTGAATAGTAGGATCTGCAATAGAAGTTAAATCATTCTTCACGTAACAAGGAATTATGGCTGCAAGACAAATCAAACAGTAGTGATAGAGGTCAGACACTACCAAGTTCAAAACAGTGCCTTTTTTCCTAAAGAGCAGAAGATGTAACTGGGTATCTGGATGCATTTCTGGACAGTCAAAGGCATGATCTCTGCTGGTACCAATTGTATTAGCAAAGTGTGGAGAACATCTAGAGGCTAATTTTAGCTAGGGAAAATAAATGTAGAAAGACAGACCCAGAAGATAGATTCCGGGGCCTGGAGTCCCAGAACCTTCACCAATTGCACTTCAAGATCTCTTTATAAATATACCAAGAATCCCATTCACAGTAAGTGTGTTTTATTTGCCCTTGATATTCTTTCTAACAGCTTTTTCAATATTATCCCACAAACATGGTTTAAATTTCCAACCAAATTTAATCAGTTTAAACCTATTTTGTTTTGTTCTTGTTTCTTCCTCTGCACAAATGAATCTTTTCTGTACTTAGTGATATATTTACAGACAGCAGGTGTTCTCAGGCTGGGCTGAGATTAGCAGTCTCTTCTGATCATATTGGGTATTTTCCAGATGCCTTTCCCTTCTCTCTGCACCTCTTAGAGCTCAAGTGCCTGGCTGGGTGACCATATGCAACTGTGTGGCTGGCATTGTGGGGACACTGCAGGTTAACAAGATCTTGTGGTGCCCTTTCATCAATCGTTTTTCTGAGCAACTGTGTTTCCCTGGCAGCAGTAATTGGTTACAGATCCACTGTGATCTGGTCCTCCTCAGTAATTTCTCATGGATGAGCCCCTGAGTGCCATTTAATTGAATTCCATCTCATTTCACCTCCTATTTATCTAATCACTCACTTATGTCTGATTTTCTTTTATGGAGATTTTACCTTATGAAATTTTGACCATTTTCAACATGAGGGGTTTCCTCAGCACATTTCTATTTATTCGTTTGTACCAGCGTCATTACTGAAAATATTAAACAAGACTGATCTGGAAAAATACCCAAGAATTCCAGTAATCTCCCTCCATCCAGCCAGATACTTTCCCATTCTACTTTTCCGATTGTTATCTCCCCTCTAACTAACTTCTTACCCAGATTACAGTTCCTGCACTTTAATTCATCATTATTCCACTTAACTAAACTCCCATGCGATGCTGCTTTGTTGATATATTGATAAATGATTTCATTCCCCTTTCAGTTATCTAGAAAACAGGTTTTCTCATTAAAAAAAAAGATCTTTTTTTTTTTTTTTTATTTCTAACACCATCGATGTTTGGTAAGTCCCATTTATCACGATATTCAAAATAGAACATTCCTTTGAGAATTCCTTTAAAAATTGGGTTAGAAGCTCTATTCTTGAAGAGCTACTTAAAACTGGTGAGCAAAAATGGTGATTTAAACTAGGAAGAAACCCATGTGCAAGTCTTCATTGTTTCGCCTCTTACATGAATGTGTACACAACACTTTGCTTTGAGGTTGGTTTTGAGGCAATTTAAGCAGAAACTCCAAAGAGACCCAAACTTGTTCAGTTAACAGCAAATACAAATACACAGACAGAGGGGAGATCCACTCCAAAAGTGTTACACAGGGAATTTGCCTGTTGCTAAGAGCTGCTCTTGTCATGCATATAGAGATTTGCAAAGCACGTCCCTCCCCGTGACAGGAACAGATATATGTCCCTGAATCTCCTGAAGAATAGAAAGCAATAAAATCAGATCTAGGGGACATATTACATGCTCACTGCTCACTGCTGTGCATTTTTAAAAGAATGAGTATAGCAGTTCTTTAAATAAAAACAGGCCAGTAAATACAGAATCTGATATGTTAGAACAAGACTCTCGATTTGAATTCCTAAGTTCTTAGCAATAAAAATTATTATTCTTATCATTAATAACAGTAATAATAATAATATCATAAACAATTTTATAGCATAGCACAGAATTAAAGATGGAAGTCATCTTTGACTCATAGCGAGGCTGAATTAAGTGGGGAATATGGAAAATGCCTCAAAGACTCAGTAAAGTCCTTCAAGGCATGTTTGTTGGGTGATTTGAGGAACGAATATTTCTTTAAAGAAATAAAGACAAGTTATCTCTGAGGGATAATCATAGAATCATAGAATAGTTAGGGCAGAAAAGGACCTTAAGATCATCTAGGTCCAACTCCCCTGCCATAATCAGGGACACCTCACACTAAACCATGCCACACAAGGCTTCGTTCAGACTGGCCTTGAACACAGACAGGGATGGAGCACTCACAACTTCCCTGGGCAACCCATTCCAGTGCCTCACCACCTTAACAGGAAAGAATTTCTTCCTTATACCCAATCTAAACCTCCCCTGTTTAAGTTTGAACCCATTATCCCTTGTCCTTTCACTGCAGTCCCTAATGAAGAGTCCCTCCTCAGCATCCCTATAGGCCTCCTTCAGATACTGGAAGGCTGCTATGAAGTCTCCATGCAACCTTCTCTTCTCCAGGCTAAACAGTCCCAACTTTGTCAGCCTGTCTTCGTATGGGACACTGAGAAGTTAATCTCTACATATCATAGTTAATTTTGCTGAAACAAATATATACCTGGAGGTTATGGTTTCAGAGCAGGAAATCTAACTGTAGTCAAAAGAAACCGAGATTATGTTCATGACTTTTTGCTTGATGTCTTCTGCTTTGTATTAAAATAGGTCATAATGAATAACATTATACTTCTTATTCCTTACAGATCAAACGAGAAAAACCAGAAAATATACCAGATTTAAAATCTTTAGTGCACGAAAAATTTACTGCGATGGAAAGCGAGAACAGTGACTCAGATTTGCAAAAGAATGAAAAATATGTGTATTTTAAGGATCAACTTAAACAGATGAGAAAACAATGTAAGTCTTATCTTTTAAATACTACAGATTCTCTGAAAGCTAAATAGTAAGATGTGACTAACTGCCCTATAGAGCTGCCGGCTATGGCTCAAACTGAGGTGGGTGTTTGTATTTAAAAACTTACTTAAATTGCTGTCTGTGCAGAAGGAAGCCAGTGTAATTACCTAGGTAGTTTTATTTAGGCTCCTACAGCTCCTTCTATGTCTGAATACAAATACCCTGAAAATGTTGCTTCACATCTTTTCCTGTGGAGGGTGGGCTTTTTCATTAGAAGCCTTTCTCATTAGTTTTATTCTTAGTTGATAGGATCTACTAAAAAGATTAGGTAAGCTGTTTTCATTTGTCACTTAAACAAATTGCTCTTGTTTCACAACTTAGGATGTGTTGCAACTCTAAGACCTTTGCTTTAATGGTAGAACTATATTGTTGGAAAATGCTTACTGTGTGTGTTCTCAGGTTTACAACTTCTATGCACGCACCATGTAACGCTGCAATTTATTAAAATCTGTTTTTCTTAATTCATGTGATTTATCAAGCGTTAAATTATGAAGTTATTCGTGCTTGAATTACCAGAAAAGTTGGAGAGTGAACAGTTCTAGTATTTATGCAACACAACAAAACTGTACGCTCTTATTGCCCTGCAAATTATAGCAGCCATTAAAATATCTCTTATTACTGTTGCTGGGAAAGTTCATAGGCTCTAACACTGTTTGTGTTCGTGAGATCGTGTTTTAAACTCATATTATTCTGCTTGCTGTCCCTTGACCCCTGAACCTGTTCCCTCCCACCCCGCATTTTGATTTCAACATAAACTGGTATCTCAGGAACCTCAGGAGTTATAGATTAATGATTTATACCATTAGAAAATGATACTCTGGATGCTTTCCTGTAGCTCTCCTTGAGTTTTGTTTTTGTGGAGCCCTATCCAAAACCCACTGAAACTAGCGGAAAGAATTTTCCTGCTGAGTTCACTGGACTTTGGATTACTTCCCTGTTCTCTGTAGAGATTTATGAAGTGTGAAGACATGTTTGACAAGGTGAATTTTAGATCTGATATCTGAAAATTCCCCAGGATTAGAGCTTGAGGGCTTAATATATGTGTTTCCCGTCTTTATGGTTTCTGAGATTTTGGATTTGAGTATTAGCATTGATCTCTGAGTTCAAGCAGGCTCTTGACGCTATTCTTAACGATGAACATACCAAGTTGCAGGCCACAAAACAGTGTAATTTTCACTCCCTGCATAACCATAAAATTATTACTGCCCCACCATTATGTTGTAATTCCTAATTTCCAGGTGTTTGTAACTGAGAAGATAAAATCTTGATAACTAACTTTGGATTTACTTTTCACCCTGTAATTGCCTGAGGAACGGGTGTATGCCCTAGTACTACATTCAGCTCAGGCTGTGGGACTGAGTTCTAACTGGAATACCTGTTAAAAAAAAAGGTATTAAATAAGGTTAAATAAGATTAAATAAGCACAGGAAATGTTATTCTTGGAAAGAAAAAATATGCAAGGACATCATTCTGCTAATACTGCCTGAAATCCAGATATGTCCTATTAGCCACTTGGACTTCTGTCTTAGTTGTGCACAGAGGTCAGACCGTGTCCGATATGAAATGCATGGTGATGTTGGGTGGACTGCTGTGTTCAGACTGTTTCAGTCAGATGGGTCAGCTTGGGTTCTGTAGAACAGATGATGTTTTGGATGAGATAAATCCATCACATTTGCTCCTGTTGCAGCATTTTATGCAATTTAAAAAGTTGAATGGAAAATTATTAGTTAGCTTTCATCACAGACTTGGGTGCAGTATAATGAGCATGCATTTAAATAAAGAGCCTGGTACATCCCCCCTGCTTTTGAAATGGATAACTAAATGCCACCTCAGATCTGCAGATAGAACTAGGTGGAAAACTCAAAGTTAAACTTTTCAAAGCAAACACAATAGTGCTGCCTTAAGCTTGCATTAATGTTGTGTCTTCTGCCTAAATAGTCTGTTGATCCACCACAAAGTCACTTTCCTACTTTACTTTCCTTTTCAAAAGGCTTTTTTACAGGAAAGGCTCTCAGAAATTCTTGAGTAATAATGGATGATTGAAGATCAGTGGAGTCTGTTTGTATTCACAGATGTAAATTTGCTTCTTATGATACAGTGACTTGGAACCAGTAAGATTGTTCTGTTTCTCTGTTGTAGCTACGTGAACTTGCCATTTCCCTTATCCTCTCTCTCTCTTCTTCTGTGTTTTGGGCACTCATATATAACCTTTAAAAAGACCCCAACAACTGAATGTCACAAAGTCGTTCGCAAGCTTAAAAATGACAAATACATTCTCAGAGGATCAGGGCCTCTGGTCTTAACATCTTTGTGAGAAGCTAAGCTGACGTGTGTATTCTGGTATAGAGAGTCTATTCTTGTTGTTGGGCTCTGTGTAGTAAATTGCTATGCTGAGATATGTAATTGAGCACTCTCTAAAATATCACATACACCGTGCATAAAGTAGTGTTACTGTAAAGAATGGGTTCAGAGGCAGGGACTTTTGGGTTGCAGTACTAGCTGAGCTCAGATACAGGAGAACATTAAGGTCATCCTGTTAAATAGTCAGCAGTGTGCTTGAGTCAAATCGTCTGTGTATTCTTTAGCTTCTCCTTTACGCACTGTGGTTTCAAAAGCATGAGTCCTACAATACTGGTCCCATAATACAGCATATTATAATGTGTCTGCAGTTTTTGGCACACTACTTGATGTGAGTTATGTGTAAAGCTACTTGATGTGAGTTACATGTATCAATAACTTCATCTAGGGCTGCCTGGCTGCTACTTTGTTTTCAGGTATTAGTCTTCGGGCACAACTTAGTGCCTGACTCCTGGCCTGTTTCAAGCTCACATATACAGTGTGATCCAGGTTTTAGCTCTTTCCTGGGGTTTGGTTTTGTTGCTAAATCAGATAAGATATAAAAACTCCAGCCATGTTTTCTCAGAGGAGCTTTCCTGGATTTTTCTCTTATCCCAGCCTTTTCTATCTAAAGAGCAGATGGGATAGATGCTAAAAAGATTTACCTTTCATGATAGGTTACCATTAATCATTACATAGTTTTTATGCAGAGTTTGACATTTTTATTGCAGAATAGCTGAACAAGGAAACGTTGTAGTCTCATATTGTCTTGCTACTTAGAAGTTAATTAGAGTTTGAAGGAGAAAAGCTTTCTTTTTGGGTATGGTGCAGAGTGTGAAGCAGTTAAATATAACCTTATTTCAACAGAAAATTCAGAAGGCTAATACATTTTGTCTCTTGATGTTTGGCGTCCCAGTGATGGAAAGGAGCTGTGTGGTTGTTCCCTGCCACCTAAGAGGTGACATGAAGCGCCGTAGGTACCTCTGATATTCTCAAGGAGGAGATCAGTGCTGTATCACCTTCAGGCTGCCCTCTTCTCTAGGCAGCTCTGTAGGAAGGAGACCTTCTCTTTGAGCTTTAGCGACAGCTAAAGTGAAGAAATGAAATTGGGAAAGTGCATCTGTGTGACAGTAAAGATGATATCATGCCTCAGAGCAGTTTCTGTTCTGCTCAGCTTTCAGACAGTTTGCAGGCATTTTTCCTCAATCTGTGAGCCCTTATTATGCAGCTCCTTTAGCTGGAATTTGTGCAAAATGATGTGAATTCTCCACCTCTGATGATATGTGTCAAAACACCGTCAGACAGGTTTTATGTGAAGAGCAAGTGATTTTTTCCTGAAGCCTGTTTTCAGAACGATCTCACATTCCTAAATTCCCACTTCTTATTTTTAATGGAAAACATTTTCATTTTTTCACTCAAACCTGCTTAGAATGTGAGCAGTGGAAAAGAAGTGTGGATTAATATGTTTTTATGCTATTTTCAGCCATTTTTTGTACCCCAGAATGGCTACATTATCTTTTCCAAATAATGGAGCACTTGGAAGGATATTCACTAAATGTGATAATAGCAGCAAATTCTAAATGATTACATGTGTGGTTGGTAAGAAAACATTGTTGTGACCCTGCGTGACTGATGCGCTCTTTACACATAAGGGTCCTGCATCTGCAAAGTGCTTTTGTGAGCTCCTTCTGATTAAGTGAAATGCTTGAGCAAGTTGCTTAAATTAAAGTGCTTGAGTAGATCCTTTGAAATGAGTGAGATTGCTGGCATGTTTCACTTCCGTACTGGAGCGTAACCACAGTACAGAACCTTGCAGGACTAAGCCTATAGGAACCAAGTCATGATTACTGCAGGAATTGTAACTGCATTTTGTATCTTCTGCAAATTTAAAGTCCCACCTTCTGCTTAAAGTTGTATTACCAAGTCTTTTTATTCCATGCCAATATATATAGAATATATATATATATCTCAAAGGCATCTTCTGGCACAGAGTATGAGAATTTTGCCTTCATAAAATGAAAGTAAGATCTGTCTTTAATCTCTGTGTATCAGTTTAAATTTCTGATACTCTGTGCAAAGAGCTTATCAGCAGGTATAATCTCTCCTCTTGTGACCCTAGCTGCCACTGCTGTTTGCTGAAGGTTATTTAGTTTCACATTCAGTGCACAAAGGATGGCAGGTTTCATAGCCCTTTTATAGCAGCTGATAACATGCACTTTGGAATCCTTGATAACTACGGGCTGTACGAACACCCAGCAGATGCATGTTCAGTAGTCATGTTGTAGGAAGTGTTAAGGTTTGAGTGAATGACAATATTGCTGGCTTTGCCAAACAATTGAAGGAGTGAATTTGGCAAATGTAGAAAGGTGTTTTTTTTTTTTTATAGGGAACAAATAATTTTGAGACACAGTAGTAGTTTAAGCAGGTTTTTTGTCATAGGAAACCAGTCATTGCAATGTAATTTGGAAAGCATTGCGGTTGTAAAGGTCTTCCTTGTCCTGCCCACTGAAGAAAAAATGTTACAGAGGTTTTGAAAGGAAAATGTAAAATGTATGTATCACGTTTTAACATTTTGCTAGGACAGATTCATATTCATTATCAAAAAGAATTATTTTGAAAGGAGAAGATTGTAAGATTTAATATTTAGTGTTCAAGGACACACCATTATACCCTATTGATGATGCATGTAGTTTAAGCCATGCATATGCTCAAAAATAATGATATAAAAAATGTTATTTTAGATGCAGTTTGTGTAGAAAACTGCACTGGTTGAAAAAAAGACACTGCAAAAAGGATTCTCTTTAAATTTGTATAACAATCTATTTGGAGGTCCAGGAAGGACTGAAGTCTTTGATTTACTTTTAGAAGGGTAAGAAAGCAAGCTGCAACCTGTATAGTATAGTGCTTGAAAAGTTTCATCCAATTAATCCTCACAACATCACACTGATGGAGCCAAGTTAATCTTACTCTTTAACATGTAACAGAAGTGAAACTTCAGTAAGTAGTTAAAGTTCCATGTGTGGAGTCACATAACTGATTTGCAGATCTGGCATCCTATTCGGTTCTACTTAGTTTCTTAGTTGGTCTGTTTTTGTCTTTATACTTAAGCTGTGTTGACAGAGGATCAGTTAAAAAATAACATTAGTGTGTTTTTCTTTGTCTTTTTTAATATAAAATAGTAATTTAAGATCCCTTAAATTACTGACTAATTATGGGAAAACAACTCGGCAGAAAAGTTGGGAATTCTTACTGAAGATGTTACGACAGTTCAGTGGCGTGTGTGGGATATGCACTTTTCATTTATGTAAAATCCCTTATTAGACAGCCCTTTGACTAGTAAAGAAGTGAAAGATGATCTAGCAGTTAGGAAGGTCACTTGGAGTTTAGGATACTTTGGTTTAGTTCTTTGCTTTGTTAGTCCTCTTGTATTAGATCAAGTCATTTTAGGTTCAGAACAGATCACGGGGAGTTAGGTGCCTAAAATCCTTGTGGGTCTGAACCTTATACCTATATCTGTAATTCAGCTATGTGTACATTGTATTTGTGGGCTTTGCAATGAGAGACTAATGAACGTGGTCTGGCTCATATCTATCTGCTCCAAGCTGGTACCCTATGGAGCAAAGTAGCCATGTCCACTGCAAAACACTCAATTGCCCTGCTTCTCTTGTGGCACTGAAACATTAGTATTATTTTTTTATGGTTTTGTCAGTTCAAAGAACTGGAAATAATAACATAACTGTGCTGTAGTCTGCCAGAGTAATGCTTTCATGGCGTGATGCTGAGGGAGCCAATTGCAGCCCCTGAGGAGTGACATGAATATGTTTAGAGGCATTTGTATGAATGAGGTCTGACTTATGGGTAGGGTTAAAGGACTACCCTGAGAGAGAAACTTGGCATCGTTTTGTCCTTCTGGGACTGTCCTGTCTGGATATTTTCTGGAAGGAACTACTTGGCTTGCTCACTGTAATTTTGAAGGATTAGAAGATCAAGGCCTGGGAATGAAATAGTATGAGTTAAAGTGATGCTGAGGAAGTCTGACATACAATCCCTCTATTTCACAGAATTATTGGAAGGAGAAACAAGCTAGAAAAACAAACTAGATAAATGGGATGCTCAAATACTACAGCAGTGCGAACAAGATGAATATCCAAATTGCAAAATTACCATCACAGCTGGTGTTCTTGATAGTATGCAAAGAAGGACCAACTATAGAACAAATGAAACCATCAGAACTTTTTTTTTGTGATCTGGGACAATTTTTCCATGCCAAAAATTAGCTATGTTGATAGGATTAACAGGCAAAAGCTTGCATCAACAATATTTCTGTTAGTAGATTAATGAAGAACATCAGTTGCAGATGGATCTGGTGAGGGTTTCTTTGTTGAAATTATTGCCTTTCTAACATGATTGACCAAGAAAAGAAGTTTCTTGGCTTGGAATGCAGAGTTCTGACATGGAATTCATAATTAAAATGAAAGAGGAATCAACCCACCCCCTCAAACAACCTTTTTCTACTGTGAGTAACCTGGGTTTCAATCTCATTGTTTTAAAATCAGAATTTGACTAACTCTTGGCCTGTAGGAAATTGAGCTGTAGCTCTGGAATCAGTCTTCCTCTTTCTCAGTTCAGGGTGTATTTAACTATATATAAGAATGGAAATAACTCAGAAGGAAATACTGAGGCTTTAACCTTGTGGTAAAGGCACTCAGCTGAGGGAGGAGGTATCTAAATCAGAAAGATTATCAGATGCAGGTTTCTTCTGTTATAAATATCTGCTCTTCAAATATCTGCCCTTCTAATCAGTGACTACTTGAGGGTAAACACCTCTTATCTTTCTGTGTCTCTCATCTGATCTATACATGTATTTTTAAAAGATCTATATTTAATCCCATTGCGAAAGTCTTTGCAAGATGTGGTTCTTGCTTATATATCAGTCTGGCTTTCAGATCAGCATTGGGTGTATAAAATCTAGAAAGGAAATGAAGTGTTGCATAGAAGTAATTTTTTATTATTATTATACACGTAGGGATAATACTTTGGGTAATTTATTGTTACTGTCATGGGATAATTCTCTCTTAAGTGAGCACATTGATGGCTACCGGCATGGCTCTTTTACTGTTTGTAAGAACATATAGGTCAGGAAGGGAGCTTCTAGATGCCGATTCATTCCCTTGATGTTGCATTCAATCACGTTATGTAACAAATCACCATCTTAAAATATATTATTTTTCCCCTTTGTTTCTATTGGGAGAGTGATGAAAAACCTTAGAACCTTGCTCAGCTCATGAGAAATTTTCAAGCAAATTAAGTGTGTGACCAAGTTTTTGCTTGTTTGTTCATGTGCCAGCACTGCACCCTCGCTTGTGGAGGTGTTCTCCCCGAGTTCAGTGTAGTCAGTGGCTTTGGTAACCCAGTTGTGTAACATGGGAACTTCTAGAATCTCATGTCTTGTGGCCATACTTGAACTCATTAGAAATGTTTTATACATTTCAGATGAGTAAGAAGTATAGAGCTAAAGCTTGCCTGTATCTGAAATTCTGAAAACTACAATAGATGGATTATACTCTATGGAAAATTTGCTTTCTGGTAACAAAATGTGAGCAATTTAGAATCATAGAATCCTAGAATAGTTAGGGTTGGAAAGGACCTTAAGATCATGAAAATCCAACCCCCAAAATTTCACCAAGAGTTTTCATTCCCTTCTTTCATGGTGTAATAATACATACTATACTGGTCTGAAATACATAAAACCACAAGGACTCCGTCTGCCAGCTTAGTACAATTTTACTTGCCATTATGTCTTTTGCCTGCTATTCAGACATATTTAAAAGATAGAGGATGGAGGAATTCCATTCTTATGCCATGAGCTTATGGTTTAAACTTCAAGTGTGACCACAGGAAAACAGGTGAAGAATGATCCGAGAAGAAAACAAAGAAAGAGGAAAGGAAAAGCATCTAAGTGTGACAATTTTTCTGTTGAAATGTTCCCATTTTGAAGTTAGGATATTGAGGAGGAAAACAAAGCCAAGCTTTAAACTTAGGGAACTTTGTTTTATTTACTCATCTTTTCTGTTACTTGAGTATTTCCGTTCTTGAGTAATCAGTTCTTAAAAGGGGCCTATATGAAAGATGGGGAGAGACTTTTCAGCAGGGTCTGTTGGGATAGGACGAGGGGTGATGGGTTTAAGCTAAACAAGGGAGATTCAGGCTGGATGCGAGGAAGAAATTTGGTACAATGCGGGTGGT
>JBCJKH010067060.1:1750-13179 GCA_039877255.1 Loriculus beryllinus | reverse complement strand
CAAACTGGCAGCCAACTAACAAAATATGAGGGAATGAGTCACTGAATCAGACAGATGACATCAGAGATGGAGAGGTCTATTATCTCATACATTCACTCTTCTCAATAGCCTCTGCATTGCTTTATTTAATTCTTTGTTCTCTTAGCCATTAAATATCCCTGCTGATTAGGTTTGCACAATCTATCTCAATTAGATTTACCTCACTTTCCTAGTCAATTCAATGCTTAGTCTAAGTTTATATAAATGAATTCTGGCCACACCACAATTGCTTTTGGAATTAACTAAATATAATTATACTGTAATTTTGAGACTGTAATAACAACGTAGTTACATGTAATCATTGGATCAAGCTTTGAGTAACTGCATAAAATTTATGTTCTTTTTGATTAACATATTAACACTATTTTTTAATCATAAACTGTGTGGAATGTATTTGGAAACTAGCTATAAATCTCCCATGCCTCAAAATAACATCTCAAACTCAATCCACACATTACCAGCAATGCAGAATGCTCTACAGATGAAGACACCATGCTCAAATTTTCCAGTAGTTTCCGTGGTGTCACATTCACATTAGATATTCCACCCAGAAGTGGTTTTCTTCACCTTTAGCAGCAACGCATACTGCAGGAGCCAGCCAATATGTTCATAAGGATTATATAGGTATAATTCAATGGGAAGAGCATAATTCAAGCTCAATGTTGTGTGGCCAAAATAAGCTTGTGTCAGCCTGTGAAGAAGACAGGGTAGAGCAAAGTGATTATGCACAAGTTTGGCTTCCATTGTCTGTCTTCTGCAGGTGACTGGAGACCTGGGCTGCTCCTGACAGCCATATGGCAGACCTCCATAAAGGGAGTCTCGTTCTGTTTTGATGTTGCACTTAATATAACAGGACTCATACCTCAGTAATATAGAAATATAAATAATTATTAATAATCATCATCATCATCAGAAACTCCTTAACTTTAGACTGAAGATATGTGCTCCAACACGTCTTAGTGAGCTACAACATCATTTCCCCTATTTTCATTTTCTAGACACACACAGAAAGGAGAATGACTGAATTTGACAGGCAATGTGAAGGTAATTATCTGCATGGCCTCAACCTGATGTTTTGAAAAAGTTTCCAGAAGGAATTCCATTTTTCCTAAAAAAGATGTGCAAAAATGACTTGTCTTCAGATCCAATTAAAGTTGATAAATAATTCAGCTCAGGTAGCTTCATATTAAAATTGAAAGCCAGCATCCAATGTGAGGAGGGAAATAAGCATTAAAAAAACATCTTGAACACACTGTATTACACTGATACTTTGCAGCACAAGCTGGACTTTAAATGAAATGTACTATTTTTATTCATATGACAAATTGGTCTAAACTCTAGTATTTAATAAATAATATTATAAAACATTAATAAGAATAAAAATATGTAAACATTTATAATGATGAAGACCACAGGCTCAGGATAGAGATCTAAGAACTGAAGGCAGATACAGCTCAAGCTAGTTACATAACAAACACAGGCCCCAATCTTGCAGCAAGCATGTTGACTGCCACATCTATTTGTATTGCATGAGGGACCTTCTTCAGGAAGGTGAGGGTCCTTGCACAGCTTTTGGGGATCTCTTTTCCTTTAAAGATTTCCTAAACCCAAGAACGTGACAAGACTGAAAGAAATGCTGAAGCAGGAAGTAGGAATTAAACACAAGTTGCATCAATCACCATGGGATATCCTCAACCAGATATGAACCCTCCTTCCTAATCTCCTGTGGAGTTGTGACACTTCTCATGTGGGGCTATGAAATAAGCTTGAGTGGGTGGAAATAAGTCATAGAATCATTTAGTTGGAAAGGCCTTTAAGATCAACAAGTCCAATCATTAACCCAGCACTGCCAAGTCCACCACTAAACCATGGCCCTGAGCACCATATCTACCTGTCTTTAAATCCCTCCAAGGATGGTGACTCCTCCACTTCCCTGGGCAGCCTGGCCCAATGCATGACAACTCTTGTCAGTGAAGAAATTTTTCCTCATATCTAATCCAACTCTCCTCTGGAACAACTTGAGGCCACTACTTGATGGGTAAGCAGATCTTGCTAGGAAGTTACAAAAGCTAGTAGGGCATCAATTTATCCCAGATATATTTTATAATTGGGTTTAAGATGTGAAGATATCATAAGATGTGAAGGAATTAACTTGATGCTCATTTTGACAGTGTACGTCTGGACTGGCATCTACAGATTGATTAAAGGTGATCTTGTGCACCTGATTATCTGTATGAGCAATTGTGGCTCTTAGTATGCACACAAACTAATCATTGAAATCCATACATCTTATTCCACAATTTAGACCCAAAAGCACTATGATTCTTCAATTAGTGTTTCTTTACTGTTTGTTTTCAGTCCAGGTGAGTTTGTCTAATGAGCAAGTAGCTTCCAACACTGAAAGAAGGCAGAGGTACAAGCAATAACAAAAAAGCAAACTCCTTGAGTTTTGGGGCAGTTTGGGGGAGCTTTTTAGTGTGTGTGTTCTTAAGTAGATGCAGATCTGTATGCCTCAGCCTCAAGGCAGAGGAGGATCCTACTAGTATTTGATGATCTCATGGAGCAAAAGGGACTCAATTAAAAAAATTCTAAGTGGAAGGCTTTGTGGAAACTAACAAAAATCTCTGGTATAATACAGGATCTCATCAGCTGGAATGAGAACAAAGTCGGTGTTCTTGCTGTAAACCATCAAACATAGTGTAACAAGGTGGAAAGTGTTCTTTTCCTATTCAGCAGGTTAGATTCTTGTTAAGGTGAGGATGTGCTAATGCCACAATACCAGTTCCTACTGAGTCCTTATCCAGATTTTGTTGTGCAAAGTTGAAAACTGATGTTCAAGAAAGTATTTCAAATTGTAGAGAAGGACATACTAATAGGAAGATCACAGGAAGAAAGAGCTCATCTTGCAAGAGATAACTAAACAAGCTTGGTCAACTGAGCCTTGCAAAATGAAAGAGAGATGATTGCTGGGGGACAAACACAAAATGGGACTGGGGGCAGGTAAATAAAGAACAAATTAAAACCGTGGATAATACTGGCATAAGAAAAATACTGTCAAAGGGCGACATATCTAAGCCTAGGAATGAGAAGGGGGTTTCTAACAATCAAAACAGTGCTAAGTGTAGCAGGCTTCTTTTAAGATGAAGCTTGATCATTTGATGAAAGGAATTCTATGATGTGGTAGCCTGCAATGACAGAGGACTGGACTCAGTGACCCAGGCAATTCCTTCCAGTATGATGTTCTTGTATTAGCTGCAGCTCTCCAGCTCCTGGCAAGCTGCTAATGAGGCCCCAAGTGCTTCAAATCTGCTAGAGATAGTAAGGATTCATCACAATGCGACTGTGGTGGAAATAGAGTGAGCACACACACCCTGTGTGAGCTGGCACTTACCATGGTTCACTATCTGTTCTCCATGAGAGCTGTGTCTAATACACACGGTCCAAAACCAAGGGATGTAGATAAAATGAAAAAGATGCAATACGTGCAAGTGAGATTTATTTTATTCCATTATCACATTTATGTTTTAAAGGTACTTTTTAAGTATGTTTTAGGATTTGGTCTAAGAAAGTATGTAAAAGTTCAGTAGAACAAAGAAAGAACAATGCCATTAAAACAATGCATTCAGTATTTCTAATCACTGCTTCAAATTTCTCTGCAGAAGCAAAATATGAAAATCCTGAAATTCATGATGAACCAGAATGTGTGCAGGAATAAACTCAGCCACACCAGTATCCCTTAGCTGTTGGGATCCATACAGGATTTTTTTTCTGGGTGGTGATTTATATTATCCTATCAATGCATTAGGGGGGATTTAAATTCTTAACACCCACCATCACACCAAAGGCAGAATAGCCTACTTAATATGAATAACAAGCACCAGAAGAAAAACACTCCACCCCATGTTTCTTCTGCAACTTTAAATTGGACACAAAGAGGAGGGGGGAAGAGCAGAGAGCAGAATAACAGTGAATTAATAATGGAGAAACCTGATTAGAATATAATTTGTCCTCATTAGTACAGCATTCCTGACATAAGGCTGCTCCTTGAATCCTGTTTACTTTGAAACTCCAAAGAAAGAAAACCTATATAGTTGTTAACACTCGGCTTTTCAAGGATAGCTCCGTAATGAGGGTGGAGTGTATATGAGCCGGCTGGTTCTTTACCATCAGAGAACACTGAAAACACATCTGTGCAGTGAAGCATTATTGGGCCTTTCAAACAACCTCTGCGGCCGCTGCCTATAAATCTCTTCCCCTGTCATGTTTAACTAAAACCCAATACCCATTCAACATGAAATCCATCAATGTTATACAGAAAACAATGACAAAGCACTCTCCTTTGTGTCAGGAAAAACAAATAATTCTGCAGGAAAAAAAAGGAAACCTTTTTTGGCAAGCTTTTGCAAGGGTACAGAGATAGCAAGTGGCAGCTTTCTTTTAAAGCAACATATACTCAACTACAAAAATAATTTCAAGGCCAAATCTATACTGGCCATTAGGATTCTTGTTCAAGATAACATATAAAGTATCAAAACAATCTGCATGTTGAGGCATTTTATCTGAAGTATGCTTGCCATGAGGACAAACTCAACTTATACCATCCAGCTGCATGATTTTGTCAATGCTAAATTGGGTTTGCATTTTTGAAGTAAAATATGTATCAATTACTCTTTCTTCTGCTGCTTCAAACCCCATGAAAGTGCATGTATGTGCACATACGCACACATACAGAATGAGCTCAGTGGGTGGATTTAGCCTTTTCCTACTCTCCTAACTTAAATTCAAGGGGGGGACACCCATAGGCACAAAACAGGGAGTAAAGGAGTGAAGACAAATGCCAGAGAGCAGACACCTTCCACGAGGATTCACTGTCAAGTGATCATGAAAGCCAAAGAATGAGAAACCAGCGTTGACTGGAAAAGCTGGACTTTTCTCTAGGTAGACAGGCTAACAACTGGACATGAATGAAAGTAAACCAGACAGCAATGGGCAGCATCTACCCCAAACCCTTAGACCTCATAAGAAAATCAAACTGGCAGAAATATCATTTTAATGTAACATAACCAGTGCCACATAAACAAGGAAGGTTTACTCGATAACTGTTTACCAGACAGGTTCCATCTAAAAGACATGAGCTTAGAACAAAACTGACCTCTTGACAGCATGTCTTGTACATGGAGATAGATACTCGCATTGCACTGAACCTCTTCAACTCGACTATAGGTGCAACACTTAATACAGCCTCTGTCTTTAAAGCATCCCATTACTGTAAAGACATTAGCCACTGAACTTAATTAACAAAATCAATCATAATTAATTCTTTCAATGTTCACAGAGTCATCACAGACATTTCCTTTAGAGTCTTACTGTAATTTGCCATTAATGGAGAGCCAAAATAGTCCAATGATTTAGAATATATAGAGAATAATGTACACCCACTGTACATAATAAGATGGCATTTTCATTGAGAAGGTGACAGAAGCATCATAAAGCAAGAAGTGTGGAGCTTGGGTAGTTTATCACTGTCATAAAAGCTCCTTGAGTGCTTCATCTGTTCAGTTGCAAGGTATTTTACTCTTCACACTCATTAGACTCAAAACCACTTGGTATTTATGAAAAAGGAACTTTCTGCAGGTGACTTGGGCCTTCATTTTAAGTGTCACATGTAATGCATGTAGTGGAGAAACTGGTTTATCTTGATTATAAAAGAGGATTTCCAAAGATGTTCCTTCTAGTGGATAGACACAAAGCCGTGTACCTTTAAAAACAGGAGTCCCTGAGGTCATCTTTTCTTGACCATTCACTACTTCTGCATGCTTAAGTTCAGATTTTCCGATTTTCCCAACAATCACACTTACTGATGGCACACTTCACAGTGAAAGGTTAGTCCCAACCTTAACTAAAACAAAGCAAAATTGAAACTGGGATCATCCACAGTTCTCCACAGTATTTTCTTACACCCAGATGATAGGCCCTGAAACTACACACTCATCTTCAAATGACAAAAGATTGACTTTTGGCTTAAAATGTCAGTTTTCCCTGCAGGAGAACCTGCAAGGCCTGGCACCAAGTAGCTGAGCTCCTAGCTTTTCATCTGATCCGCTTCCTGTTATGATAGCAGAAATAATGTCATTTTTCTAAAGCCATCCCTGATCAATTGGGCTTGAATTGTGCCCTGACAACTCTTCTGAAGAAAATTCCACGAGCTCTTCCTGCTGCTTGTCACATTTCATAATTCTTCCCTGATATGATGATCTTGGTTCTATTTTAGTCAGTCCAGAATAATTGTTCAGACTAGCGGACACTTCAGCTGGTGTTACAGACATCAGAACATAGCCTGTGAGAGCTACAAGACGCTACTTAAGAAGTGTATGAAATAGAAAATGTAATCTGTGTGCATGGTTATTTACCTCATGAGGCAGAGAGGACACATTTTTAAGCATACAGGTGTGTGGATACACACATACACTTGCTATTATTTTAACAGGCATACTTAGGAATCAAGCTAACATGCTTAAACTAGATTTTTCTTCATTTTATTTTACCTGCATAGCAGTCATTTCCTTTTCACTTTTTGCCACATTAGTGAGAACATGAATTAGTGTTCTTGAACTTTAAATGAGCTATGACACTATAGTTTCAAGGTTTAAAAAGAATGTCTATTTACCCATGTGTCAAATCACCTATCGGGACAATTCTTCTTGCCTACTCTTCTGAATGCAAGAAGCAACACGTAAGATCTCTCTTTCTGGTCTTCCTCCATCAATCAATATAATCCTGTAAGAGTTCAAACTTAACACTAGTTACATAAGAGAGCTACTGAATTAGATAAACTCAATCATCACTGGTGATGAAATGATTATTTCATTACTGTCAGCTGTGCTTCCAATAGCAGCAAGAGGAAACCCAAGCCCATCCCCAGTCAATGGTAATTCATTAATCAATTAAACAGCACTGCTTGGCTAAGCGTAATCTGCACAATAAAAATTGAATTAAATGCTTAAGTAAAAGGGGTGGCTTCTGTAACGTTAAAGGTTGTGGCATACAGCAAAGGACTGAATATGCAAAGCTTAACGCTCTACTTTCCAATGTTAGTAGAAAGAAAAACAAAAGGCTGAGAGTGCCAAGGAGGACGGGATTGACATTGCTCACACAGCAGAAACTATATGTCATTGTGTTCTACAGTGTGCTTTTCAGCTTCAAGTCAAAAAGCTCAGTATCAGATACTGGTAGTCAAGGCCAACCCAAATACCTGGCTTGCAGTGATTTTAACAGAATTACATGTTTCTCAGGAGAAAAGATTCTTCAGAACCAGATTATTCTCAAGTTTCACTGAAACAGATAGGTTCCCCATCAACACCACAGACAGAATGATGGCACTCAGAGTGCATCAGTCTTTGCTCTCAGTTCCACAACATGGCATTGCACTTACAAATCCACTTTCTTCCCAGTGAGCTGCTTGTGCAGTTAACCTCACAGGGTCTTCTGCACCCATCTTTGGATCTCATTTGGCTCAGAGAGACCATGAATTTATTACTTTCATGTCCTGAAGGCACGAAGTGGATGGATGACATCTGCACTTCTGCTGATTTGATTTCTTAATTACAGAACAAATGCACATTAGTCCACTTGAAATCAAGAGTCCGTTCAGTGAGGCACTACAAAAAACAGAACAGAGCTTGAGAAAACTCGTGCAACTGGCACAGACTTTCATGGTGGATCTGTGTGCTCAAGCAAGGCCTAGACCTGCATCCCTTATTTTAGGGCTCTCACCAACAGCGAGCCCGTGCCTACCCAAAGCTTCACTCCCTGTGACTAGAATATGAACATTCATATTTCTAAAGGGATTGTACATAGGCATAAACTTAAATACTCCAAGACTACACAGACCTAGAGAACCCACAGGATGAACCACAGTAATAAATGCAGTACCTTCCATCACTGCTGTTCACCTCCCATAAGGAATGCTCATTTCCCATCTATTTTCAGATCATCATTAGTACCTACCAGAAAATTACTGTGTGCAATCAAAATGCATCTGCTTACTGTATAAAATTTTGAATTTGGCTTCTTTTAAACACTTCAGGTGTTAAACACTTCAGGTGAAAATGTTTTGTATACAGTGTCATTATAACTACATTTAAAACCAGCTTTTTTGAGAGTGCTTAAGTGTAAGCTGTCACAGAACAACTGCAGGACTCAAACTCCAGCTCTGTGCTCAGCTCTGTTGCATTTGTTCTGTGGTCTTTGGCAGTCACTGCTTTCCTTCCCCTACATTCACCTTACTACTACAAGTGCAAAGCTCTCACAGACAAGTGGCACTGGGAAGGCAGTTTTGCATACAAACTCTTGGTAGGTCAAACTGTTGACTTTCAGCCATTCTACTACCTTAAACTAAGTTTCACCTTCTCAGACTAAATTATCTTCCTTTCGAGGTTATTCCATTATGTCTGTGATCACCACATAGTGACTTTAGGTTTAAGGTAGCACAAAAGAGAGCAGAGCCATGTCTAGTCAGATCCTCACAAGATACTATCTTTACAGTCCTTTTCTCATGTTCATCCTCTCTGGCTGTTGTTGATCTTTCACTTTGTCTTGCTTATCTAAAACCAATACCAATTCAAACTCCAATCAATCAGTGCTACATTCAGAATGATGGAGACATCCAAATCTCTTGTTTAACAACTTGTTCAACCCCTATTGCCTCCAGAGACTTTTCAGCATTCACACCTCCTTACTTCATGGTTACCAGCCTTTTGAATTTGAAAGAAATTAGTAAGAATTTATCAGAAAAAGGCAGTAGTAGCCACCAAGTCCTGCATTGTTGAGGGCAGTAGTCATGACAGAAACATCTTTAGCACTGTGAGAACCTCATTTACTCAATTATCACTGCAAGAAAACCTTGCTTGGGCTACAGTGGGCTGGTCTGAAGTCTGCCAGCCCATAAACTTCATGTAACCATTGCCCTGATTTTATTTTGCACAACAGCTGAATTAACAGGGACTTTAAGGGAGTCCAGAACTTTGTGTTTATGAGAGCTGAAAGGTGAAGCGCTGATACTGCTTTGCTGCAAGCTTAGAGGAAAACTGATGGCAACATAAAGAGGAAAGAGTTGTAACAGACCAATACTGGTTGGGACAAGCTTATTTTTTCATCTAATAAACACCATACAGCAGAACAGTCTCAATCCAGTGAAAGAAAATGCTATCTAAAAGGCCTGATCTTTTCCATGCATGCAACAGTGGTTTACAGTCAGACTAACATGGATGGATACAACAAGGCAGATCCTACACTCTGTTTGAGTGTTTAAATTCCTACCAAGCTCCATGGGAGTTTAGGTACATGAATGTCTTTTCAGACACAGGCCTAAGTGAACAGCCTAAAGAAGAAGACCATTTAGTAATGAGATTCAGGACTTGCTTCACATGCCTGAGGCTTGGGGTAATTTTGCACGTAGGTTTTGGATTTTCTTTTTTAAAGCAAATTAGAGAACATTAACAAAATCTGTACTGAGGCTTTCCCCTAAATATGCAGGATTCAACCTGGTATCTCTGTCCATCAGATCTGATCTTTTTTACATGATCAGAGCCAGGTCTCAAGGTCTTACAAGTAGCATCCCAATTAACACAACAGCCATCGTGGCTTGAAAACCTCGTTATTAAAAACCAAAACCAACCCAGTTCCCAAGCGCTGACTGCTTTAAAGCAGCTGCCACCAGCAAAGGAGCTTAGATATGGATAGATAATAAAAGCACCTACGTTTTCTTTCCTCCTTTTCATGGACACATTAATACTGTGCTGGAGGCTGATCTGGCTAACAAGTTCTGAGCTAGGAACTGAGGTTATTAATGTCACTGTTGAGAATTTCTTTTCCCCCACTATTGAATTTAATCCATCTCATCTCCAAGAGTGTTTTTTATTGAATAATCTACTCCTCAAATGAAACGGGCTGTGACTGAAACTGGGGGGAGGCAAGTTGTGTTTTAAAATAAAAAGTGAACACATTTTGTGACCAGATAGCACTTAATTTGCAAATGTGTACTCTAGAACCATATGTTGTCTGATACAGTCAACAGTCCTTGCCAAGCAGCATTTCCATCGCTGATCAAATACTCCTGTTCAATACTAAAAAGATAGGAAATTCTGAACTGTTACACTGCTGCATATGCATAAGAGGGTTTTCTGTCCCTTCCAAGGTGCCTTAATCGATATAATTATTTTCAGTATTTCCATGTTGTGAAAAAAATATTGTGTAATGAGTTAGTCTAAGTTCGGGCTTGATCCTCCAAACACGTTCTAGCTGCCAGCACATACAAAACACTGTGGCAAAGGTGCCCTATGTCTTTCCTGGATTGGCCAAATTCCTCACATGGAGAACTCACCCAGTCTGATCCCTATAACCATGATAAGCAAATGGTGCTCCATGTGATGTTTACACCCAAGCCAAAATAAAGGGGACTTAAATGGAGATGGAAGCAAGGTTTGCGACTTTTGGTCATAAAACCTCACTAGCAAGTTGGGAGAAGAAAGGGGACAAGCGATGTCAACAATTTCATAGGTTTCAAAACTCTTCACAGACTAAAGGAAATTCAGTTGTGCTCTAATGAGTGGCCCACTCTGATTTTGTGCAGTGGGCTTTTTAGGTGTGACTTCGTGGAAATGTGAAGCCAAGTAACGCAGGCTTACATTTGAGCCGTGGTGAACTCCTGCAGCTACCAGCAGCCTCTGGAGAGCACAGTGCTCTGTGCTCCACACATCCCAGCTCACAAACGCCGTTTATTTATCTCTGCTTCCTAAGATTATATGTTCACTCATGGAAATTTTCATAATTAAGCTTGTGACAGCTCCTGCTATGCAGTTCATCAGCAAGGAGCCCATAAACACTGAGGACTCATTACACACAGAACAAACTTAACTCATTAACAGTACTTGGAGTGAGCAATCTCAGACCATTACTTTTAATGGGATTAGCCTTTCTTGTGTACAAAAGGCAGCACAGCTCAGTCTACTTAAAATCATTTCGGTATTCTAACGACATGGGCTACATTCATGCTCACAGGGAAGTGTTCATTCTGGCTCTGCTCTTCATTGTCAGCAGCACTGAGCGCTTACCAGGAACAGGAACAATAACTGAGTTATTCTTAGTTTACTTTTGTCACTCTGGTCTGTGCATTTTTCTTTTCTCATTTTACAAGCCCCTACCTTTGATCATCAGTAAGGAACAGGATTAGCTTACTAATTCTGTAATACTGTCAGCAAGATGGCATAGACGCAGTTCTCCACATTAAAGTGAAAAGAGAATCCTTAGAGGATATAAGGATGAAGACTTTCCATGAGCTCCTAAAATCCGGCCAGCTTTATGCGTCAACATCAGCATGGTATCATGCAGCA
>JBCJKH010067059.1:0-24679 GCA_039877255.1 Loriculus beryllinus | reverse complement strand
TCTGACAAAAAGTTCAGTCATTTCACTTCAAAATTCTAAACCAGGATACTGTTCCCATGACTGTGGGAGAGCTGGGAAACCAGGCATTTTGTAGTGCTGTTTGAGGTGGTGTGTGTTTCACTTAAAGGCTGCTCAAACTAACTTTAAGGGTCTCTTAATCATATGGCTTTTATTGCTGCTGGCAGTTTAACTCTTGCGTACCACTTTGTATTGGGCAGCCATCTGTATCACATCATCATGTCATGTCATGTTGGGTTCAGTACCTAAATGTGCTGGGGATTCAGGAATAGAGGTAGGAGTCACTTTCTTTCCATTTGAGTGCTCTATTATTATCTCACCATGAATTACACTACATGTTACTGGCAGAATATTTACTTGGCCATGTTGCCTGTCTTCACGCAGAGGATAAGAAGATAAGAAGTTGCCAAGCTGTTGTCTGGGACTTGGGAACAGCAGGAACTTCACTTTCTTCCTTCATCTTCTTACCCAGCTTTTAACTGGCATTTGTGCTACAGGACACATAATAAAAAACCAGCAATGGGAGCAGAGTAGTAGCCTGTTTCATCTGGTTTCTTTATTTGGTTGACAACCCCCAATAATCTTGTAGTCTTTATGTGTAAAAAGTAGATGAAGAAAGCAGAAAAGTACTGGACATTTTGTGTTTAAAAAAACAAAACCAAACCCAAATGACTTGGAAAAAGACTATCTTCAATGTTGAAGACTGAAGCTAAGAAATTCTTAATAGCTTCTATTTGCAACCAGTTATAAATACAAAGGAACTTTTTGGGACCCCCTGTTGTGTGTTGTTTCCCCTGTCAAGTGAATTCTCTGGCTGTCTGGTGGCATCTGAATTGGCTGGGAACAGAGCTGGGACTTTTACGTTCTCACCTGGAGTTAGCGCATAGTCCCATGCAAATTGCTTTACCTGCTGCATAGCTCAGCACAGGTTGTAAAGGCAGATCTCATAATTTGTTGAGCTAGACCTGAGTGTTTTCAATATTTATTAACCAGGCTTGCCAGTTCTGGTGTGTTACATGCATAGTCAGGCGTATCAGATGGTAAGTCAAATCCTGGAAGTGACTGGACTTCAGGCAGGGGTTTGGATAGGAAAACAGGCATAAATTGGCATAATCTAAATGGAAAAGATAAGTGCCACATATTGTATCAGCAAAATCTGGTTAAATAGATTACTGCTTGTTGGGTTTTCTATGGTGTACAAGTAGCTCTAGTAAAAGGGTGAGATAAAGGTGCAAGCATTGGTCCACATTTTGTGACAAAGCAGATTCTCCTTTTCTCTCGTAGATATTTTAATGCCAATAAAAATGCACATTCACAGAGAACATTTCCAAGGCAGGAAGGCTTGCCAGGCTGTAACCTTCAAGTCTGCTGCGAGATTTTGTCTGTGCAATGCCAGCACATTGCTCAGTTTAACCTGACATGAGGGCTCTGCCATAAGCTTCCTAGTGAAGTGAGCTATGTCGGCACAGCTGCATGCTGGGCAGGAGGTGATGGGATCCTGCAAGTAACTTGGGGTTTGCTGGTTCAGTGTAAGCAGAGCAGTGTGTGTTGGTGTTCTTTCTTTGTGGGTTGTGGGTAAACCCCAGGAAGCTGTTGTACACAGAGGCTTTATTTTTTTAATAAACCCTTGGAATAAATAAAACTGTGTTTGTTCTTGCATTGGTCTGCATTAGTGTGGGCTGGCTAACCTCCCTGCAGAGGTGCTTGCAGTCTTATAGTTGCTGCTGTTTGGAAGGTGTGCTGCTTACTGTAAGTCTGGGTTGCTATTGATGGTTACATCCTGGATTCTCCACAGCAGATTCTTTATCCCATTTATATTTTCTGAGAATTTCTTTGGAAATGTAAGAGTATAAGGTGTGTTCTTTAAGTGCTGCTCTCTAGAGGAATCTCAAGTGTTGCCATTGCAGTGGGAGGGGTGAACAACTTGTAGTTATCTTTGCTAGAGGAGATTTAATAGAAGTAGCAGGGAAATGGAAAAGGCCCTGGGGAGGCTGATTGATGGCCACTGAATGTGAGCCAACTTGTGCCCAGGTAGCCATGAAGGCCAACGACATCCTGGCCTGTGGCAGCAATAGCATAGCCAGCAGGACCCAGGACAGTGATAGTTCCCCTGTACTGGGCACTGGTGAGGCTGCACCTCAAATCCTGTGCTCAGTTTTGAGCCTCTCACTACAAGAGAGTCACTGAAGTACTGGAGCGTGTCCAGAGAAGGGCAATGGAGCTGGTGAAGGGTCTGGAGTACAAGTGTGATGGGGAAGGGCTGAAGGACCTGCGGGGGTTTAGTCTGAAGAAGAGAGGGTTTGGGAGGGACTTTATCACTCTCTACAGCTGCCTGACAGGAGGATGGAGCCAGGAGCCGGCTGGTCTCCCAAGTAACAAGTGATAGGATAAGAGGTAATGCTTTCAAGCTGTTCCAGGGGAGATTTAGACTGGATATTAGGAAACATTTCTTCACTGAGAGGGTGCTCAGGCATTTGAATAGGCTGTCCAGAGTAGTGGTGGAGTCACTGTCCATGGAAGTGTTCAGAAGCCGTGTAGCTGAGGCCCTCAGTGAGACTGCGTTAGTGGTGGCCTTGGCAGTGCTGAGGGGAAGGTTGTACTTGATGATTTCAAAGGGCTTTTCCAGCCTAGTTGGTTCTGTGATTCTGTGATTCTTTGGAAGGGTGTAACTGCTATGAGTACTGGTCTGTAAGAAGGGATTGCAGTGCAGGTGTGATAGAGAAATATAGTAAGTTTTAATAAGTAATCTTAAGTCTGGTGACAGTAGTTCCTGTTTGCATTTATACATAATCTCCATGTTCTGTGCGGTTTGTTCTCAGAGACAATATAGAAGCTGCTCTGATAAGAACACTCAAGCATGCTCTTGGCAGGCAAAAAGATGAAAGGGATGACAGGAATTCTGTGCTGTGTCTCCAGGAGAACTTCCTTTACAAGGAGCCGAGTTGAGTGTTAAGATGAACACAGTTTTTTTCCTTGCAAGGACAAAGCCCAGATAAGTTGACAAGAGTAGAGACTTGGGGAAGAGGGATTGGAAGGGCTGAAACATCAGAAATGTTGACTTCTTTGGATGAAATAATGATTTCTCATGAAGGGTATAATTGGTTCTTGGTTACTGCTGTGGTGGCTGGACAGAGCAAGACCATGCAAAGCGAAACCTGCAGCCCGAGCTGCTGAGGAGGGGCTGGTCACCAGGTGGGTGCCTGTGGCCTGTTACAGAGGAACACTGTTGTACAACTTGAGTGTCAGAGATGGGTGAGAGGGGTGAGAGTGGAAGGTGGGAAACTCAGACCAGATTTAGTTACAGTTGGCCCAACAAGTGCAAAACTACAGAAATGTAGCTGTCCCTGTTCTTTATTTTTTTTGGATATAGGAATAATATAGGAAGGTTCTGCTTTGTTTTGGAACACCCAATACGCTACCAAGAGGGCCTAACGAAAATGTTGGTGATCACACCTACAGTAAAGGGCAATTCAGTGATCTTTGGTAAATCCTTACAGAAGCAAGCAAATAAGCTCCTGTTTACAGACCCACTGTTCCATACATGTGTTTAAAAATGCTTTCAAGAGCTGCAGGTCAGGCAAAGGTTTCTGTTGTCCGCATTGGATGGGATAATTCCTGTGGCATCAGTGACTTTAATGAAAGCAGCAGTATTATTATTACTTTGTTATAGAAGCATCAAACCTTATTTTGTCTCTCTGTAGTCTGCTTTCTGGGCTCTTCAGGGCTACCCTGGAAAGATATGGAGTGTGCTCATAGTGCTGAGCCACTGCCTCTGGGTTTTCCTTCAGAAGCCACTGAAACTGATATTTGCTAGTCACAGAACAGCAATTAAAATGGCTTGAAAAATTTGGATTCCAGCATAAATTGGGGATTGTGAGAAGTCTTCCACTTCATTTTTTGTTTGTGGAGGCTCAGGTTCTTGGAAGGCACATGCTTGTGAAAAAGCTATTATATTTATACAACTGAAAGTAAGAAAGTGTCTTTAAGTGTTATCTGGGCTTCCAGCTGTTAGTGACTAAAGAAGAGAAATCAAAATTGCACAGAAAGTCTTAAACACTATTTTGTCTCTAAAAGGCTTAGAGAACTATGAGCTTGCATAAAGTATGGGACTCTGGAGAGTCTTGGAGAAGTAGGACTTCTGTGAAGGCTCCAGCAAGGAGAATGACAGGGAGATGGGACAAGAGGGAAGGGCATTGAATTAGGTACGTATGGTACTTTGCTTCCCAAGAAAAGAATGTGAATATCCTGTCTGACAGCTGTGTACTCTCCTGGTACTGTGGGTAGGGAAGAACAGTTAATGGGCCCTTAGAGAAGTGTTGGTATGGTTGTTGAATCACAAAATACAAGCAAGGAGAGGTTGGCAGGTTAGACAGAGGCTGGTTTTGTGCCTCCCTTGAGCTCATGCAATGTGAATGGAGTTAAATATCTTCGAGCAGGGGAGGGAAGCTTGCAGAAGGCAGCCTGCGTGCTGCTGCGGCGGCTTTGTGAGGCTTTGGTGAGTTGCTTATCCAAGTGAAGCAGAAGTGCTCATGCAGACATTTGCTGATCTGTGAATTTTAAACAGTTCTTTCCCATCACAGATATTAAAGATTTCTTACACTGAATGCTCTTCTGAATATTTGTTTGCTTTTGTCTCTCCCAGCCCTGATTTCAAGAGTGAGGGTTTCTCTCAAAGGAGGCAAATATCTGCCATTAGGCCCTGATGGAGATGTTTGCTGATTTGCGGTGGCAGGTAATCAGCTGTATCCTTCCACTGAGCTGGCAGCCCTGCCTAGCCAGAGTCTCAGACATTTTCCTCCAAAAGGATATAGCTGTTTTAAGGAAATGGATTGACCCTAACATGGGGGTGGGAGGTTTGGGTGTTGCTCTACTGCCAGTGTATTGCTACCAAAGAGTGAATGAAACTTGCACTGAATAGTTTGAAAGTTAATTTCCTCCAGTACTGTTGATTTTGGTTCTGACTGAGAAATTTGCTTACTCTAGGTATCTTTACTTTTTTGTGCTGAAAATATTAAGTAAAGGTACTCCGGACTACTCTGACACAAACCTCACAACTATACCAGTAATGGATTTCATAAAAATGTTTATGAGGAATCAAGAACTACACCTTGTAAGCAGATTTAAAATAGTTGGTTCCTACCGGAATAGTTTATTATACGGTGTCCTCTTTGTGCTTTTCTCACAAAAAAAGAATAGATTTTTTCTTTTGGTTTTTTTTTTTTTTTTTAATTATACTGGAATTTAAAATACTTCTACTTAAATTGTTATCCTTGCTGGTCCTTTCCATGTTTTTGTTTTCTTCTATCAGTGATGGGTTGGCAAAGGCTCAGTCAGGCTGGATGGAGTCTCTTGGTCTTTGGAGAGGGTGCAAATGTGTTTTCCAGAGTCCTCCTGTTTTCTGCCTGATTTATCTCCTAGGGTGAAGGACCTCGCCCAGTTAGCTTCTGGGCTAGATCTGCTTATACACTGATAAGGTGTGTGGCCTGCAAGTCTCATACGGATCTTGATTCAAGCATCCCCCCCTTCTCTGCTATCTTATGTTCTGGTATCAAAAGGGGTAGCTGGTGCTATATTCATAAGTGACTGTAGTGGCATTAGATTAGAAGAAAGGTTAGAAAAAACCTTGAAGTTGTCTTTTGCAGTCTGTGGGAGTTGCATATTTCTTTCAGTAATAATAAAAGCAGAGGGCAAGTGAGCATCTGGGACTGGCTGCAGGTTGTAACAGTGGAAATAGCGCAGCAGTGTCAGGAATGAGGCTCGGGAGGGTCTGTGCGCTGTGTTTCAGAGATGCAAGATGAATTGGGAATATTCACTGCAAGGGTCACAGGGTTAAAATGGACAAGAAAGCGCAGGAACAACTGCTTGTTTCCTGTTTATAACTGGACACTGGGGAAGGGTTGCTGCTGGGTGCTCAGCTGTACCGGGTTTGTAATTTACGCTGTTCTTTGTGAGTGTTTTTCAGACTCAAGTTTGTAGTAGGGAGGTGCTTTTGTCCTGAATAGTTTCTCTTTCTGAAATACTAACAAGAACCTCTGCTGTTAACACTGGACTTAATTAGAAGATGTGCTGAGCAGTACATTGTTTATGATAGCATAAGCTGGAGCTGTGAAGTCGTTAGATGAAGTCCATGTGCCATCTCCCCTCATAGGGATCACATAATTAGTATTTCCTTGAAGTAACAAGCATATATGAATGGGCATAGGGACCAAGAGGGCATATACCCCCACTCTTCCCACCTTCAGGGTATGGTCCAACAATAACAAAAAGGACCTTTATCTTGCCTTGTTATCTCGGTATTCAGTAGCAGAGTTGTAGGTTTCAGGTGCCAAAAAACTCTTTCCCTGATCTGACAGACCTCTGCAATAGGCCTTCTGCCTGCCAGTGCAGGGGAAGCTCTATATGGTAGACACAGGGTTTTGAAATACATTTTACTGGATGCCTTTGCATCAAAGAGTTCGTGGAAATCTAATCCTTTCTGTAGCTTCTTCCCCAGTCCGCAGGGGTGTCACTGTCCCCACTGTCTCATGTGCCTTTGTTGTAAAATAATATTAAGCCACAGACACCAGCTGATTTACTTTTAATTCAACATCCAATTTATGTTTGATTTCTTTTCATATTCAAGTGAGCCATCTGGCTTTAATGAACTGTAACTGTTTTTAATACTGCTTCCAGTTGCTAACATCTGAATATTTCATGTGCTGAAAGGAGGTTTGAAATGCAGAAGTGAGACTGAAGAGTCCAAAGTATTTCCAAATCAGCTCTGTTCCAGCAGCACTTGTGCTCTCCTCCTCTCGAGATTTATCAAAAGATAATCTTTGGGGTGCCAGACTGTAAGCATCAGCCATGGCGGGTGCTAATTACAAGTACTCTCAATTTTGTGTACATAAACCACCAGAGCCGCTTATGGAACCCAACTTGACTTGGGCAGAATATCAATCAGCTTCAACAGGAGCTGCCAGTATTTGGCATCTGTTAAACAAACAGCCTCCTCGGGGTTTGGGTGGGTTTTGTGTTTATTTGGGGTTTTTGTTGTTTGGTTTTGGGTTTTCTTGGGGGGTGGGGAAGGGATTGGTCTTAAATATTTCCATGTTGAGAAAAAAACCCTTGAAGTCAGTTTTACATCACCTCATTTAGTTGTAAAAGTTAATTAAGAGCTGAGTCTCATAAACTGAAAATATCTTAATTGCAATTAAATTCTGAGGATACTCTGCCAGGGTTACACTGTTAGAAACCAGTGGCATAGCCCCAGATTTGTTGGACTACATGCTTTGCTCAGCATTTTCACAGCATTGCCTTTGTTTTGGTTTAGTAGTGTGACAGCTGATAGACTTATGATAGGCCATTACCAGGAAATATTTTGATTAATGATTAAAAAGTATTTTGCTGGTTAATTGATTGCTGTTGATATCATCATGCATCATGACTTTATCAAGGATAGAATAAATGGAAGCTCAGGCAGTCAATCTCTCTACAGGAGGAAAATCTTCAGGAGTTTCCAGAAGGAATCCTGCATTGCTTTGTCTGTAGTGCGGGAGAAATACATAAGGAACCACTGAAGGTTGCTAGAGATTAGTACCTCCGCTTAATTTCTCAGTGACTTTCTCACAGAGTCAGAGCTGAGTTGGGAGTTAACTTGTCACCCTGTAGGTATATGCCAAGCAAGGCCTTTCTGAGCTGGAGAGGAGCAGGTTAGAAGCAGTATAGCAGAAGCTGGCAGCTGAGTTTCCTCAGAACTCCTCCTGTGTTCCCGGAGCTATAATGATAAAAGCGCACTCGTGTCTTCTACACAGTAGATTCTTACGGCATTAAGCTACCATTCAATAGGAGCTCTTAATGGTGCCTCTTCCTACTCTTAAAAATTGTTATTCTTGCATGTAATAAAGGCTTTTAAAGTTGGCTGTATTTTTGATTGTACTTGAGAGCTTCCCACACCACTAAGCACTTCTGGTGGATATTTCTTTAATTCTACTCAAGTTTGTTGTTTTATTTGTGTGTGAATGAAGCTATTGCTGTTGTGTACGGAGGCTTCAGCCAGGCTTTTCAGTGCTTTGCACTGCAGTTCCCTTAAAATTCATGCCAAGGACTGTACCAGTCTACAGCACAGCTTTGGCGTCTCGCTTTCAGTTGAAGTATAACTCGGGGTTTGGTTTGACTTGTGTGATGTTGCCAACCAGCAAGCCTGGATGTTCCACAGACGTGCTCAGGACATTTGCAGCCTGCTACACAGCATTTTACAATTAAGCCATGGAAATCCTCCACAGAAGTGAATTATGGAACTTTGGGACGGTTTGGGGATTTTTTTTCCAAGTTCTCTGTGTCTTAATGATGGAAGCGTGTCTTGATTAACTTGCTTTGCATGGGAACCATGGGAGCCTAAAGGTGCTGCTATCGGCTGGGACAGTGATGCTGCCTTTTGCAGTCCCAGCCACGGGCAACCACCCAGTCCTGGTGCCTGAGATCACAGGAGCTGCCTGCTCTGAGGGAATGCTGAGGAGCTGGGCAGGTAAGCCTGGCAGAAGCAGTCGTTCTCCCACCTAAGCTTCTGCGTCCCTGTAATAGAACTCCTGCAAAATACTTCAATTTTTGACAAATAGACAGATTTCAAAGGAAAATAACATTTAGTTAGAATTTTTCAGACCAGCTGGAGTTCACAAACCACTTATTTGAATGGCAATACAAATGTAACTGCAGCCTGCATGAAGCTGCTTATTGTCTGCTTGCAGTTGTGATGAGGTGGAAGGTGCGTTTTCAAAGAAGGGCTGGACAGTGTCTTAGTCATTTGTGGTTACTGTGTGTTCAGTTATACCTTCAGAAGTAAAATCATGGTTGTACCTTCAGAAGCAGTATTGTATTGGAAGATCTCTCATTTGTGATACTAATTTTGAACTAAGATCTTTGTGTTGCCATCTGGTAGGCAACTTGCATTTTTTACAGATTTGTCCATGCTGCATTAGAAAAAAAAAAAAACCACTTAAAATAGATTGGAATCTTTAACCTTAAAAATTAAAGAAAACCTCTCTAAGCCTTATGGGGTAGTCTCCATAGACTATGGAAATTAAGATATTATAGATACATGAAACTCAGAAAACCCTTAAAACTTTTCAAATGTGTAGGGCTTCCCTTTTTAAAACCATAGTGATTTGAAGTATGTTTAGGTGTTTAGGTTAGTAGAAGTTCTCCTAACTTATGTTAGGAGAAGTGCAGCCTGTGTATTTTAAAACCTGATTTTTAACCTGGTAGGTTAAAAAAACATGGGTGATTTTCCCCTCATACACATTGGGGCGGGAATACTGTCAACTTGCACAACTGTAGAACACTCTGTGTCTGCACATGCACGTGTGTAATAAAGGATGTGAGAGGTAGTTTCAGGGTATTTTTTTCACACTAAGTTCTCAGCTGTTCTGCGTGGCAATAGTTTCTGGTTGGGGGTAGCAGAATAAGATTTTAAATGGTTCAGCCGTCTGTACATGTACAACCTCCCCAAAGCAGTTCGAGGCTCTATTGGCAGAGATGAGTATTAGGAGAGTAGAGAAGGGCTGTGTCCTTGGCAATGAAGGGGATGCTTAAGAAATCTGGGAAGTGGAAGAACTATGTGTTATGGGTAGGCCATTGTTTCATCACTTGCTTGTTTTTAACAAGGATCATCATTTTAAAGTAGTGCAGTTAGGAGTGGTCCTTTGCTGTTGTACAGGACCCACTGGCATGGGTGAAGTCAGTACAGACATCTTGTAAGTGTACAGAATGACAGGTGACTATATACTTGTATTGATTATTTTAGGATATGTTTTACCAGCTGATACACAGTAAAATGAACTGCTGTAAAAGCCAAAGAAAATTTTAAGACTGGTAAAATATGAAATTAAATAAAGTACATACCTTGAATTTGTCTTGGTATACAGAGTATGAATTGTTTTTTCCACTTACATAAGAGGCAACATTTTGATAATAGATGAGCTACTGTGTCACAGCAGAACAGTTTCACTGGTGTGTTCAAGTCCTATTAAAGTGATGAAGTGCTGGCTCCTTGGTTGAACTGTTAAGAATCTAGTAAGTTTAAAATGTATATGTAAACTTGTCTTGTACCTGTTCAAGACCAGAGCTGCAAATTGCCTGAAGGCTTGTGGAAAGTAAATGGCTAAAGTATTAGACACCCACAGCCTGAGCAGACTTTCTGTAAGCTTCATTGTGCTCTTTCTTTACCAGTATCAGTTCGTCTTTCTTGATTTTAGCTGTTTTTACTGGTCCAGGTGACAAAGGAGTTGAATTCTTTTTTTTGTCTTGCTCCTAAGCCATGACTTGGTTAGTTCCCTGCTTCCTCAGCATTGTGAAGAGTTGAAGGAGGTTTTGAGAGTGACGTGGGGGGCTGAAGAGATGTTGAAGGTCAGCTTTATAATTGACTGATTTAGGAAATTGCAGTTGAGGGGCGTGGAGTAACTAAACATACATAAACACAGTGAGAAGCCCTTGTTTGCTTTAAGATTTTTGGCTTATTGCTGGAGTAATGTTTTTAATGTATCTTAAAAGTAGTTAAAATCTGATAAACATTTTCTCATCGGTTATTTCTTTCTGGGTTTTTTCAGGATCTTTTCTTGAATGTCCTGGTTGCCAGTAGAATTGAAGGCAGGAGGCAACTCATGACCACCAAACCGTGACAGCCTTGGATTCCCCTGCTTCTGGCTGCTCGAAATAACCACTGGGCTGCTGTGGAGATGAATGGAGAACAGCAGCATGATGCAGGTATTGGTCTGGCTCAGCTCCCAGGCTAATGCGTCTCAAAAAGCTTGGCAGGCAAGATGAAGCAAAGATGAGCACAGTGCATGTTTTATAGTTGGATGTGTGTGATGCTGTGTACTAGATACAGAGAGAAACTCACATTTCAAGGACTGTTAGATTCTGGTTACAGGGCTTACGTTTGTTGTTGCTCTGTTTCAAAAGCAGGGTGTATCATTGACTTAAAGCACAACAAAATCTGAGCCACCTTAGTAATTGTGTTTTTAAGGAGTTTTGTCTTTCTTCTTCGTGGTGCCACTATGAGGTGGGTTTATGAAAAGCTCAGTGGCTTTACCAATACTATTTTAAGGCATTTATCTGTAAAAATGTTTAATATTATCTTGTTCTGTCCTTGTGTTCATCTTCTTCTTAATATTTTGACATAGCTGTGCTGCTGATTTAAAAAGTCAGGTAACTGAAGTTGTTTACCTTGTTAACTGATGTGTCTCGGCATGCCTACTTTGATAGGCTTGGGATATCAACTCCTAACCTGCTGCAGAGTGGTATATTATGATAAATTAGCTCACGTTTTAGTTCACCTTGAAACACCAGGCCAGGAAAAGCATTGGTATAGGATAGCTGGGGATGCCAACAGTTTTCTGGGAAAAAGTTCTGGGATTGTACACTCTTACAGTGGTAGGGACCATCCATTATTCTGACTTGCCTGCCATGGTTTGTTCCTTTTCCTTGAGGAGGTCTCTACTAATTGTGTCAGTACAGTAAATATAAAGTAAATTTTAATTTGACCAGTGCACACAGTTGGATTAGATTTCATCCGAGTATTATTTCCTTTGGTACCTGTCCAACAAGCAGATCTTCTCATAGAACAATTCACTATTGGTAGGCTTTGTACCTTTACTTATGGAAGTCTAATTGCTATCAGTGTTACTGAAGAAATATTAAATGTGATTTTAATCTGTAGTGCTTTTAGCAGAATGCTGTTATCTGCTTTATGATGCTGAAATATGCATTTTGATTGTTAACCAGTGAAGTTGTTATCAACATTATATTCTCAACTAAGCAAGAAAAAGCAGCATGCATAGGTATGCAGAATGCCTCCAGGCACATGCAGATACTGTTTGCTAGTGGAAACTGCTAACTTCTGTCATGTAGTGTAAGAAAGAGAAAAAGTTTTGAGCAGCTGAGAAGAATAGTTGGGGGATGTACACATGGTTAGCAATGGGCTGTTCACAGGCTGATAGCACACCCATCTGTAGGAAAACCTTTATTGGCATATTGGCATTTTTCCATCTTCCTCAAAAAGTATGAGAGGTCACACAGTCCTCTCTGTGCTCTTGGAACAGCTAGGCAGGGTTTGATACTGTCTCAAAATTACTCGACAGTTATTTTCCTGAGCATCCTTTTTGTACCTGGTTTAAGTACAGGTGGCTGTGAAAAGAAAAAATAGCTGAAGAGAACTTTTATTTACTGAGTTCAAAGCAAATGCTATGCACAAGCACACTGGTTTTGTTGTGCCTTCTTAATATTGTTTCCTGAAGTGATTTCTGTTAGACCAATCCCAACCACTACTGGAACATTCCCTTCATATTCTTTGACTGGTGTAATTTTTTCCACTGGATGGTTTTTAGCAGTTTTTGGAGATTCCCCTCTGTCTTTTTGGTTTTTACATACAGGCTCTCAGCCACAAGAACCCGGACAGTGCTGTGGGTTGTTGCTTGTGGTGCTCTCCTGCACTACAAGAGAAAAACTTTCATTCTTGTCACAGTCTTTCTCAGCTGCTAAAATTCCAACCTGTCTTTATTTATTCATGGCCTTGCAGCTGGTATAGATGGAAAAGATTATTATTAAAATCAGATTGAAATATATCTAAGTTTCAGGGTGACAAACCTTTGGGTTAGCCTTAATTGAAGGTCTTGCAGACTTCAATATGATGTACTTAAATGTCTGATATGACAGTTCAACTAAATCACATTAAAGATGCATGAAAATTGTTTGCAGTGAGAATTTAACTTGAATCCAAAGATCAGAACAGTCTGGTGTAGACTGCTCCATTGCAGGTATTTTTAAGGGCTGAGGTACTTAATATTTCACTGCCTTCTTATGTCAAACAGTACAGTTCAGTAATCTCTCTCTTCCTGTATGTATCAGAGAGCAGCAGGACATAATTAATGGTAAAATTCAGAAAGGAAGAGTTAGTGTTCACAATAATATGAGTAGAAATAGCGATGAAAGGGAAACGATTTACCTACTTGGGAAACTTCTAATATTCTTACAGGCAATTTTCTCTCCTCCACAGTGGATAAACGTTCTCCACAGAACCTCTGTAGGACACTTCTTGATTTTACTTGAGAAAATGTTAGCTTGATTTGAAAGTTTCACTGAGAAAAACTAATTGTATGGTGAGACCATGCTAATGTGTGATGACTGAGCGAATGTGTGGCTCAGTCACCCTGTCTAATATGGAAAAATATGTCTCTCCGTAGTAGAAAGCTGGATTCACTTAGGACTTGTAGGAATTAAGGGTATGGGGAGAAAGAGAGAGCATACGTATAGGTACACCTGTGCAGCATTAGATTAATGACTTGTGGTTTAGGATTAAATGAATTAAATGTGGTTTTGCTTGTTGTCATCTGTGATATTAATTTGCAAGTTTCCTCACGGTAATGAGAATCTCGTGTAAATATCTGAGGCTTTATTGAGTAGTTTGAAATCAGACTGATCAGGACATCTAGTACAGACATATGGCGCCTCAGGAATGCAGCTTCATTAAACCAGTCCTCTGCGTATCCTGGATCCACTAACCTGTGAGGATGGGGCTGCGCAATGGGAGCTTGGAAAAAAATACCAACAGACTACAGCAAAGGCTTGATTTAAACAGGGCCTGCTCTAGTGCAACTCTCCTACCAATAAAACCAGAAGAGCAACTGAATTCTGACTCCCAAAGATTTCTAGCTAACGTGCGCCTTGCTGGAGAGGTTGTCCTTCACTGCAATCTGGGGGTGTTTCTGCATTCAGATGTCAAAAACCAGACTCTTGATTTCTAAGTCTTTTCCTGGATTATGCAGTCCTACTGCATGCCACAGTTAAAAAACTAATTTACTGCACCCATTCTGAAGCCTCATACAGCATTTTTGCTTGAAGCTTTATTCAGTGGGCTTTTCATGTTCCACAGTGATTTGATAAGTGCGCTAAACCAGTGATGCTGTGGCGGGTCCGTGTATGAAAGGCAGCACAGATTTGTTATGTGATATAGTGAAGCACAGCCCTCAGTTGTGTCAGCCTCCTAAAGGGAGGAATCCACCTGAACTCCCCAGCTCAGCATGCTCAGTGGTTGAACTGCGGTGATTATCACCTGGGTCTCGTTTGATTGTAAAACCTTAGTAAAGTGTAAATGTGAGCTGGGATGAGCTCTCACAGAGGAATGGAACAGCAGAAGGCCTGGGTGCTCTTCACGAAAGTTTTTTAAAAAATCCCTCTGACTCAATGAAACTTCCTAAAATAAAGCAGGAAGATTAAAAATAATTATAATAGTATTTTTGACTATGAAAAATGAGTCACAAAAGAGCTCTGGGTGTACTGGTAAGATTTGGGCACTGTACAGCACAAAGCAGTCTGAGCCCTTCTCACTGCAGTGCAGACCTGGAAGGAAACAGCAGAGACTATGGATGAGTGGAGTGACAAAGGACCTTTGATAGCTCTGTTCCACATGGGAACTGGTTTTAAACATAGTTAAAAGTGAAGGGCAGCTAGAGCAGCATGCAGACTGGTTTTCTCAGGAGTTCCTTATAGCAATTAAGTGGCAGCATAAGTTACTAATTGACCCTTTCAGTGTGTTAAGTGACCTGTGCCTCATTTAAGGAGCTTAACTGCCCTTTACAGTTATCTGATGGTAACACCTTATTGAAGACTTGGTGCTGCCTGTGGCTTGGTAAAGAGCACTTCTGGAACGTCTCAAGGTCCTTGTATTCCCTGTGTGCACCACTTGGCTTCCAAACCTGTTACAAAGCAGAGATCAGTCACATTGCTCTGTTTCTTTGCAAATAGGAGTGGATTAGACATTGCAAGTAGTGTTTTTTACATACAAAGTGCTTTTGGGAATTGGACAGAAGTGGGGTTGTTGCTGCTGTTGAGCAGCTGGGTGCTTTTTGGTGGGACAGAGTGAGCTGGCTTTCTCTAGGTGGGAGAAAAGCCAGACAAAATTCACTCTTGGTTTTGACTGACCATAGATCATGTGTTCCAGCTGATGCTTCATCCCACTTTGGTTCTGGAGCAGTAAACTTAAGCATTTTGTGGTGATATTAAGTAAAATGCAGGTTTAATGAGTTAAGAAAACTTAATCAGTTCTAACAACATTTGCAATGTTATTTTTCATAGAATGACTTGCAGCCAAAGCTTTGATCAGCTCCACCCTGATTTGCAGACAGCTACGGTCTGTGCTTTAACAGCTCTACTCTCTCACTAGTTTTTAGGTTTTTTTAAATTACTTATTTCTGTCCTTTTCCAGGTTATTTCTTCAATAAGTTAAAAGTTATCCCATAAAAGTGATTGTGATATTCGAGCTCTGAATTTTGTGAGCTCTGAGCCTGATGAAAGGCCAGTCTAACCAACTGTAGTTGTTAAAAATAGCAAAATGAGATTGGGCTTGGGAGAGATAAGAGCTTCCTTTAAAACAGATACTGTCATCAGCAAACAAAGCTAACTGAACATAACATTTCTAAATTTTGGGAAATGATAATTCATAGCATTACAACGAAAAGTCAAAGATGAGCTTAACAATTAGCTTGAAGATGAAATGAACCTACTTTCCACTCAAGACTTGTAGGTTTTTCAGATGATGTAATGTAGCTCAGACTTTTGGGCAAATATTTGCCCCTCTCTGCTTGAGGAGTAAGAGTTGTGTGTAGCATACTTAGCAGGTTGTCAGCATGTCCATGGGTTTGATAAGGGCATGTAATAGTACTTCATTCTCTTTCTTTGGACATATGATGTTTCCTGTTCAAACTACAACTCCTTGAAAGAACAGTTACCACCTGCCCTAAGAAAGACTGAGTATGTTGGAAATGTTGGTGTCCTTTAATCTTTGCTGAGCTCTCCCCATGTTTGTGATACACAGAGATTTCTGTTTTCAAATATAAACAAGGTATCAAGTTTCCTGGTATTGAGAGAGGGAAGTCTCTTGTGTTCTTCCATGAAGACAACTATGGTGCAGATGGTAGAATTGGTCTAAAAGGGTAAAAGAGAAGGTTCACTTAAAGAAAAGTGTCATGTCATTGCCATCCCATTTTGCTGCAGAACCTGGGCCTGTAGTTTGTGTGTTGAGGTTAAAAATGACACTCGCATGAAGGTGGAACCCTCCGTCGGCATCCCACACCATGCCTGCAGGAAGAATACAATGTGCTGTGTGCAGAACTAGATAGGAGACCTGAAATCCAACTGTGCTTGTTGTGGTGTCTTTTCAGCAGAGTGGGTTACAGGTTAGAGTAAACAGGAGTGAGAAGGGAGCAGGGAAGTGAGCCAAGAACAGAAGGGGAGACCTATGCTGGGGGACGGGCTTGATAATAATAATAATAATAATAGGAAACATGAGTAATTTGTAGTGTGGCTCACTACAGCGGCTTGCTTCCCTAACAGCCTGAGTGAGGTTTGAACTGTGGCTTGAGTGGTTTTAGCACATTTTTGCTTTAAATGCATACAGAAATGAGATTTTCCTAGGTCTAAAGAAGCTGTTACACCTTGTGAGTTGTTTAAGTGTTCTTGGTTTCAGTTGTGTCTTAAGCTGTTTTCTTCAGAACTACCCTGAATCATTCTCGATGCTTTTGGTGTTTTACAACATCTAAATAAATACTATCTAGCTTAAAAAAAAAATTCATATTTCACATTTTTTTTTTAGTCTTTCTTTTCAATCTTCTTATTACTGGTATAGCTGTTTCCTGAGTGGTTTCTCATTTAATACGCTGACAGCGCAGTGTGCCCCTGAGTTTTGAGTTTCTTGTATTTGTTTATACACAGAACTCTGCTGTCTATGTTCTCCTCTCACAAATTTAAAGTGATCTGTGCTTAGCCAAAAATCCTCAGGCTCTCACTATTTTTCAGACCAGGTCCAATTTAGAGTGTCCTTCGCATGCAAAGAAAGGCTAAAGAGTTGTCTGTGTGTTGAAATGTGTAACTGAAGTTCACTGCACGCTTGTGGGCTCAGTCATTTAGAAGTGAAGGAGATTTTGCAGTAGTTCTTAGTAGCCTAGAACTTAAGCCAGCAGGTTGCTAAATAGGAAGGGTGTGGCTTCTCTTCCAGATGCTGGTTCCAGTGTGGAAGAAATGGAATTCAATTGGGATGAGTATCTAGAAGACACAGGAGCAATTGCAGCCCCCCATGGATCTTTTAAACATGTAAGTAGAGGGAGTGTTTGTTTACTTACCATCTCTTGTATTTGTTTTTTTTTTGATACACTGAATGTTTAGGGTTTCTTTGAATGCGTTCCATAGAATAAAGAGAAATGAGGAATTTCACCTTTTCATGATTGTTTCTCATTTTTTTCTCTCTATGTAGCACGGGGTAATCCATCCAAGTGGTGAAAGTTAAGGAGCTCCTAGTCTTTTCTGCACTAGAAGATAAGCTTGATTTTTGTCATGAGATGTAAACTGGCCAGTCTCCTTCTTCTTTTGGTGATTACTGCTGGACAACTGCTGTGGAGGAGCTAGCTTTAGAATGCTGATGGCATAGTTCTTGAACAGCAGAATTCACATGTGCTCTCGAAGAAGATTTTAGTGGTGGCTCTCAAGGAGGCCAAGGAAAAAATAATAGCTCTGGCAAACACTTGACTGTAGTAGTTGGAAAGCTGATTAGGATAATTGTCAATCACAGGCTTAATGGATAGGATGAATTCATGATCAGCCCTTGTCTTTACCCTTGGATATCTTTAATCAGATGTTTGTTGGTAAAATCCTGGAGTGCACTGTCCCATGAGGTGAGATCAGAATGTGAAGTCTGCCTTCTTGTACTGGGCCATCAGTGAAGGTGAACTGTATAGAGCTGCTTTCCAAACCTCTTGGATCTCTTCCAACAAGTGAAACACCTTCCAGACTGCCAGCCTGTATCCTTATCCAACTCTTCATTACAGTTATTGTTTAATAGTCTTTCAACTGGCTGTGGGTTTTTACCATGGCAGTGAGGGTGGTGTCTGGTGTGTCGCCTATTGCTTGGAAAGCACTCCAGGCTTTTGGGTCTATTAACACTACTTACAGTACAGAAGACTTAAATCAGAAGGAAAAATACTTGTTCATGGAGGATCAGGAGGCATTTTGAGTCCAAAGGCAAGCTGCAGAAGTGCAACACATTACAAAATCTGTCAAAATATGGCAGTTGTGTTACTAGTAAAGTTGCACAGTAAATGTAGCTTTGCAGAGGCTCTTCCATACACCAGGATGTAATTGTAAACCTTTTCTTCAAAACAAACATCGAGTTATCTCATTTCTGAAGGGGAGAGACCTGTTCTTGCTTTGCTTTTCCTTAGTGTACTAAGTCTCTAGCAAGAGCAAGCTTACTCGGAGTGGTTGTGTCCATGCAGCCCACATGGAGGAAGCAGTACGGAATCAGAACAATGGCATTTTGCTGTAGTGCAGGGAGTAGCCAATCTGTTCTTCTGCTGTGGTTTACCTTACTTGATCTCTGTTAAAGAAAATAACATAGCTCAGGCATTATACAAGCAAATTGTAATGCCAGCTTTACAGTGTTGGCCAAGTGAGTTAACATTGCAGCTCTATGTTGCTAATCAGCAGGAGACACACTTTAATTTTGTCACCCCTGGACTGCATTCTTTGCCAACTCAGCTGTGTCAGACAAGAGATCTGATGCTGTGGCCATGGTCAGTAAAAATACAGTTAGTTAAAAAAAAATCCATATTTTTTATGTTATTATTCCCTACATATGCAGAACACAGTGCAGTTGTGCTGGTGCAAGTAACAACATTGTGGAAAAGGCTTCAGTGAGCAGGTGTGGGCAAAGCCTACCCGTGTTGCCCGGTCCTTTAGCGGTGTGTTAGATGTCCTCTCGTGGGCAGTGTGCTGGGGGAACTGTACTTTCGGGAGCTTGGCTGGCCATGGGGAGCTGGCCTAGGCACTTGGGGTGCCAGGAACACCACATGGGTCTTCAGGAAGGAGCAGGAAGACTGTTCAGAAGGGGAACAGTCAGGCACTTGCTAGCAGATTTCACTTAGAAATTGTCTGGAAGCCAGTTTTCATGTCCTTTGTAATGAGCTTGGCATAAAATTTTGGAAAGTTAATGCTGACACTGAATTGACAAGCAGAGAGAGGAGCGTATTTAGAGCAGCCTCACATCATCGGGATCTTGCTGTTAATAGAAATGCAGCAGTGCAAGTTCTCATGCTCAGGATTTCTGCTGTCTGTTACAAGGTAATGGGTTGGAAAAGGTAGAGGAGAAACCTCACTGCCTCCCTGTGGATAGTGACAGTCTGACTATGTGACAAAGCCCTAAAAAAATGTGTGGTTCCAGGATACACCAGGTGAGGGATTTGCAATGGAGAGCATACAGACTGATGGTGCTGGTGACTTCTGGTCCCTCCAGCTGGAATTGATATTGTGCTGGCTACCATCAGAAGAGCTACAAGGGAACTACTCTTGTACTCTCAGAAAAAGAGTGTAAAAACTAAGCTGGAGAATAATATTGGCATGAGAATAAATGAATACATGTAAATAAAATTTAGACAAAAGCTTAAGGCTTTTGTTTGAGTTTTTTAATACTGGAGTAGTGAAACTGTGACCAGCCTCCCCTTAGGAGTGGTGGGTGAGAAATAACTGAGCCACACTGTAGGAGAGTACAAAATCAGGCTAAAAGAAATGCAATCTGTGTAATCACAGCCTTTGTTAGCAAAGAACCAGACTTGCTGATGGGGGAGAGGACTTTTTCATATTTGTATGCTTATATTCATTCTGACAGTTTTGCGCTTAGTATAAGCAAGAGGCATTGGAAAATGTAAGATCCTTCCTCAAGTTAAGTATGTCCTAGTGTTCGGTTTGTTTGCATTTAAAAACTAAACCACATTTAGATCAAAATGAGTGGTTTGCTTCCAGCTGAGCAGGAAAGAGAGCTTACCAAAAAACCCGGAGCAGTGCTGGAGACAACACTGTCATCCCCTCCCCCAAGTCTAAATACACTAGAACTGGTGAATGCTCTTTTTTACTCCTTCCTGCTGCTTATATATGTGTGTAAACATATATTAAAAATAAATTAGTGTTCAGCATCATTTGAACACACATATTTGCTGTGACTTGCATGCTTTTAATACTTGCTGCCATTCTTTCTCATTCTCTCCTCCTGAGCTGGGTCAAATGCCAGGTCTGACCTGTCAGTGGAGGGATCTTACTCAATGGGAAGAAGATGCTTGGCTTGGAGCTGCCTGGGTAGGGTGGTCCCTGACTGCTCCATCTCAGTTTGCCCTGTGTGCAGCAGGAACCTGCTGCTCTCTGACCCACTGCTCCGAAGAAAACGCTCAGCATTCCCTGCTAGGCAGTGAGCCAGCCTCAAGAAACAAGGTTTTGTGCTTTAAACCGCGCAGTGGTGTCGTCATGCCCAGCTGCCAGAAGAGGGTGCTAACTTCTTGGTCTCTGCTTTATCCACTGAGGAACATAAATGACAGCGTTAGGAAAATGCACCTGACTTCAGGGAAAGCTCTATTTGGGGCTGTTGGTTTGGCTGAATGCAGCTCTCTCAGACAGGAGGCTGTGCTGCAAGTTGAGGTATAGAGCTGCACAGATTGCCCAGTTCCACAGACTTTGTGCCAAGCTCATGGCTTATCTCTCAGGAATCAGAAGTCTTTAGGAATATCTCTTCAGCAAGGCAGCTTATCTTTTTGAAGAGATGATCTCTGTAATCCCACTTCAAAACACCTGCAGGTACTGGATCCTCTGATTTTGTTTTTAAGAAGGGGTTTTATGAAGTGAAGAGTGTTACCCTAAAGGATGTGAACAGTTAACAGATGCATACACTTTTCTTTCTGATGTGGTTCTAGTTTTATTTTTAGCAAACCAGTGTGTGCTGGCTGATGAGACTATAATAGCTATGGCAGTTACTGAACTGTCAGTGCAGAACTGGTAATAAATAACCCAGAAAATATCTCCTCATCTGCATGGTACTGAAAGACTTTCTTGCAGTTATTTCAAAGAGGAAATTTAACTTGGGACCATTTAAGAAAGAAAACACCAGTTACATTCAGCTGAGAACAGGGGATTGACACGTTAGATTTTTAATTAAGACTGAGGCTGTAGAACTAAGCATAGATAAGAAACATACTATGGTGGGAGCAGAACAGGGTCCTTCTGCTTTCAGGAGTACTTGAGCTAGGAGAAGTTATGGATATGAGAAACTTAATGTTTTGCCTTCTCTTTTTAAGTTAATGTTCCAGAGTCTTAGTACTATGCAGTCAGATTCCTCACCTGCACACGATACAGATGTACATACACACAGAGCACGTGGAGTGTTTGGTGCTTTATTGTTGTCAAAGCATGAAGTTCACTGAAGAACACATACCATTTATGTTCCATGCAATTAATGTCACAATGCTACATAAAGAATCATTTAGGCTTTTGGATAGAGCCATTAAATATCTTTATTCTGCAACTTGTGCATATTTGTAGCTTCTTAAATGAGCACTGCAGAAGACAGTGATATCATTATCTAAAGCTCATGTATGTACTTTAAACAAGCTCATTGTTCAAAGTGACAAATGTAGTTTAACACAAGAAGTCTAAGTTGTGCTGCTGAGTTTGTCCTTTAGGTTTGCCCAGCTGTGAGTTGAGCCTTTCAGTGGTGGGTGAAGTATTGGCCAGTGCAGGAAGATGAATTGCAAGGTATCAATTGAAGGTTGAAGAGATACTCTAAAATGCAGAGGAGATTTCATTAATGGTAATTCTGTGTGCATTCCAGTTTGAGTCCCATAACGTGATGAAGCTGTTTCTCTGAAGAGACTGGATGGCATTTGGATTGAGGTTTTTTGCTAATAAATATGTCCAAAGTTTCTGGGAGGTGCTTGAATGTGATCATGTTCTTCCTCTTCAGGTGGATACAAGTTTGCAGAATGGTTTTGCCCCTGGTATGAAGCTAGAAGTCGCTGTCAAGTCTGACCAAAACACCTACTGGGTAGCCACCATCATTACTACCTGTGGGCAGCTGCTCCTGTTGCGCTATGATGGTTACGGGGAAGACCGCAAGGCTGATTTCTGGTGTGATATCATGACAGCTGATTTACACCCCATCGGCTGGTGTGAGCAGAACAAGAAGGTTCTCAAAGTGCCTGAAGGTATTGTCTCTGTGTGCAGAAGTGGGGAGTACACACAAAAGCATCCTGTTGTGTTTTGCAAGCCTGGCAGGTAGTCTCCATAATCACTGTTCTGCACAGGTGGAGTTGCTGTGGTGACAGGTTGAGGTTGTCTGCCATGTTTTTCTGAAATCTCATGACTTTACACTGGGAGTGGCTCGAGATTTCGAGAGAGAGGAGTTGGCTTAATTTCAGAACTGGACTTACTTTTACAGAGGCTTGTGGTTGTCTTAATCATCACCCACCAAATTCTACTGCTTTGTCATTTCCTACGAAGATTTTGTTGTTGTTTTGTTTCTTTTAATGTGTTACTGGTTAGCATGTTGCAGATTCTTGTGAGTTAGGCAGTTCAAAAGTGTAGTAAAGCCTTGCTTGAATAATCTTTCAGTGGCAGGAGGAATCACTGTCTCTTTCCTTGCTTTTCACTTAGGTATCAAGGATAAGATACCTGACCAGGACGAATTCCTTCAGCGGGTGTTGAAAGGAGCATGCAGTGCTCCTGCTAACCTGCTGGAGGGGGTAAGTGATGCAATGTGCTGCATCATTGATTTTGTCTTGATTTTTCCCCTTTGTAATTAAGGGAACTCTATTCAGATTGTCAGTTCAATTCAAGTTTAGGGAGCATTGTAGTGTGCTGCTGACCTTAAAGTTCCACTCTAGTGTTTCCTCATCATAGTCTTTAATTTTGATAGTGTTGTCCTGAAACATATCTGTCACTGCAGGTTTGGGCTGTACGTTAATCCTATCAAAAGAAGGAGCTTTTTCAAACTCTCTTAGGCTTCTGTTCTGTTCCTCCTTCATACAGCTCTAAGGAAATAATCCTTTATTTATCCAGCTTTCATGTTGTCCCTATTCTCAGTCGTTTCCTTTCAGTTTCTCTTTTTTATAAAGAAATGGCAGGTTTCTGTTTCACTTTAATCATGCATCTTTGTTAGTAAAGAACCAACTTTTTATGCCCTCCTCTGCATTTAAAACAATATTTGCACCTCATATCAGTGTCTGTTCATAAAGTACAGAACTTTCATGTGTTGTTTACAACTGATTTTATCTTTGTATGTTTTCTGTCTAGTCATCTTTGTATGCCAGATGACTCAGTTTTAGAAAGAGATTATTCATGTTTCCTTCAAACCTTGAATATATAAATAATAATGCTTCTGGAAATGATGAGAAAGACTTAAGTGAAATGTGTGTCTGTATCTACAGGTAGTGCAGAAGCTCTGATGCAAGCACCAGCGACTCTAAACATTGTCATTTCTGTAGTCTTGTGTTAGTAAGGGACCTGGATTTCTTTACTTCTGTGTTCATAATTCATTTATGCAAAAAAAAAAAATGTATAAAGAAGTGGAAGTACGGGATTTATTTTGTTCTGTTGTATGGAATAATGTGTGTTCTTTCTGTAGCTTCATAGAGGGAAAAACCCATTGGATCTCATTGCACCAGGCTCTCGACTAGAACTGCAAAATGTCCGGGATTCCCTGGAAGCCTGGATAGTCAACGTGGTAGAAAATGTTGGTGGGAGGCTTAAACTGCGATACGAAGGGCTGGAGGATTCTGACAAATTTGACCAGTGGCTGTTCTACTTGGACCCTTTCCTTCATCAAGTGGGGTGGGCAGCTCAACACGGATATAGCCTGCAGCCACCTTTAGGTACTTCAAAACATATATCGTTTATATGGTGATAGGAGGCTAGAGAATACTGATTCGACAGCACTACTTAAGTGAATAACGTCTTTTTAAAAATGCTAGCTAGCTACCGGACTTGTTTAGTTTTTATGTCTGTGTAAAAGCTTTGGTACACTCACAGGGATCCTTTGTGCGTGATGGCACTGGTCCGGGTAGTTCCTCTTGTATCAGAGTGGCGAATGGTCTGCAACTACAGATGCTAGAAATGTAACTTATGCAGCTGGGATGGACTTGGGGAACATCTCTTGCCCTCTCTGCTTGTTTAAGCATAAAGCAAGCTGGCGTTGTCCAGCTGGGATTTGTTTGCTGGTCATCTGTTTCTCCAGAAGTTTTTCTCAGTGTTGATGTGATCTCATTCTTCTCAGAAGAACTAAACCAGGCAGCATATGGGTGATACAGTGTTGCTTGACTTCAGTCCCTTTTGTAACGTGCTCTGACTGCACCACCCAAGTCTTGGAAGGCAATGGACTGTGAGAATGGAGACCTTGAGCTCGCTGTAGGAGAGGATCTGGTTCGAGACCATCTGAAGAACCTGAACATGTACAAGTCCATGGGACCTGATGAAATCCATCCACAGGTCCCAAAGGAGCTGTCAAATGAAGTTGCTAAGCCACTGGCCATCATATTTGAAAAATCATGGCAGACAGATGAAGTTCCTGACAACTGCAAAAAGGGAAATATAACCCCCATTTGCAAGAAGGGGGAAATGGATGACCTGGGGAACTACACACACAACCTCATGAAGTTTAACCATGCCAAGTGCAAGGTCCTACACCTGGGTGGGAGCAATCCCAGGCACAGCTACAAGTTGGGCAGAGAAGAGATTCAGAGCAGTCCTGAGGAGAAGGACTTGGGGGTGGTGGTCGATGAGAAAATGAACATGAGCCGGCTTCAGTGTGCGCTTGCAGCCCAGAAAG